>AP027104.1:50793582-50831082 GCA_028142955.1 Pinctada fucata | reverse complement strand
CATATGTGATTGAATGAAGCCTGAACACTGTATAACAATTTCGGTGTTTTCATAAAGTGGACTTGAAAACCTTGATGAAATGAAAGTATTGTTTAACTTATAACAGGTGATGTTTAAATAAAGCAATCCCTTTGTAGCATGTGACCTTTGGGTACAATATTAATGCCAATCTTTGTTTTTCAACGAATACCCAACTTGTTGCTCAGAAATTTTAATATCCTAGTATAAAAGCTCAGACAGATTGAACTATGAAAACTATGCAATGTCTCTGGTCAAACAATTTCAAAGTAGGCGACTGAAAAGTCTTGAGATTCAATATAGAAATATATAATATCATAATACATACTAATAATTGTTTACAACTAGTTAAAAATAAAAAAAAAATATACATGTACACTGGAGTAAGAAATACATGTAAGTTCTCCTATATACATTGTACATGTATAATTTTATAAATAGGTCCAGAAAAAAATTAATTAAACAAAATGTTTTTCATAAAAAAACAGATGTCCCCCCCCCTCCCTCCAAGTTACTTTGACCTTAGGCCAAAATGCAAAATGATGTGAAACCTTTGAGTCATGGGCAACATCATACTAAAACATGAAAGTGATTCATTACATTGTTTGAGGTAAAGCCCAAACATGATTGGCATATACAATTTCATTATAAGCATATTTAAAGAAATTGACTTTGGTCAAATGACCTTGGATATAGGTGATCTGAAACCTACACTTACTGACGAGGGTTAAGTACCCGAAACATGAATGTCTGGTCCATGCTGCAAACTTATCTGCTTTTAAATGATGCTATTAAATTTGAAGACGTTTAACATTGTATGGATCATGAGCAACAAAACACTGAATTAGTGATTGGATACACGGTTCAAAATATTAAGCCTAAACATTATTAGTATAGACAATTTCAGCCTGGACATGCTTAGCATATACAATTTCATTACCAAAGTAAGAAGCTACCTTAACCATGTGACCTTGGGACAATGTGATAAGAAACATTTAGTCCTTAGAAACAACATACTAAAATATGAAAACAATTGTAAGAAGGGTTCAGGAGATATAGCCCAGACAATATTAGTACGTACAATTTCATTAAAAAGAACTAAATGATCTTGACCTTGGGCACATGACCTTGGGTCAAGATGATAAGACACCCTCCAATCCTGAGCAACAGCATTCAATAGTATAAGAGTGATCCAGTATACGATTCCACAGATAAAGCCCAGAGTCAATAGCATTTACAATTTCATTAAAAAATGTAATACTTGACCTTAGTCATATGACCTTGGATCAAGGAGGTGTGAAACCTTTGGGTCATCAGCACCATCATACTAAAATATAACGTGATCCGATCACGGTTCAAAAGATTAAGCCTGGACATAATACATGATCCAGCAAATGGTTCAAGAGATATAGCTCGTACAGGAATGTATGCATAATTTCATTAAAAATGCACTAAGTGACCTTGACCTTGGTCACATGACCTTGGGTCATGGTGATGCGAAACCTTTGGGTCATAAGCAACAACATACTAAAATATGAAAGTGATCCGGCAAACGGTTCAAGAGATATAGCCCGGACAGGAATGTATGCATAATTTCATTAAAAATGCACTAAGTGACCTTGACCTTGGTCACATGACCTTGGGTCAAGGTGATGGGAAACCTATGGGTCATAAGCAACAACATACTAAAATATGAAAGTGATCCGGCAAACGGTTCAAGAGATATAGCCCGGACAGGAATGTTTGCATAATTTCATTTAAAATGCACTAAGTGACCTTGACCTTTGGTCAAGGTGATGTGAAACTTTCGGGTCATAAGCAACAACATACTGAAATATGAAAGTGATCCGGCAATTGGTTCAAGAGATATAGCCCGGACAGGAATGTATGCATAATTTCACTAAAAATGCACTAAGTGACCTTGACCTTGGTCACATGACCTTGGGTCAAGGTGATGTGAAACCTTCGGGTCATAAGCAACAACATACTAAAATGTGAAAGTGATCCGGCAAACGGTTCAAGAGATATAGTCCGGACAGGAATGTATGCATAATTTCATTAAAAATGCACCAAGTGACCTTGACCTTGGTCACATGACCTTGGGTCAAGGTGATGTGAAACCTTTGGGTCATAAGCAACAACATACTAAAATATGAAAGTGATAGGGCAAAAGGTTCAGGAGATATAGCCCGGACAGGAATGTATGCATAATTTCAATAAAAATGCACTAAGTGACCTTGGGTCAAGGTGATGTGAAACCTTCGGGTCATAAGCAACAACATACTAAAATATGAAAGTGATAGGGCAAATGGTTCAGGAGATATAGCCCGGACAGGAATGTATGCATAATTTCATTTAAAATGCACTAAGTGACTTGACCTTGGTCACATGACCTTGGGTCAAGGTGATGTGAAACCTTCGGGTCATAAGCAACAACATACTAAAATATGAAAGTGATCGGGCAAACGGTTCAGGAGATATAGCCCGGACACGATGTGTGACAGACGGACAGACAGACAGACGGACGACGAAGGCAAAACCAATATGTCTCCTCCCCGTTAGGGGTGGGGGGGGGGGGGAGACATAACAAGGCAAAGGGCTGAAAATATTATTTTCTTCAAAACGAAATCAGATATTTCTGTGTCTTTTCTTTCTTAAGAGAGTATACATAAAGTAATATAAATAAGAAAATCATTTTTGGTTTTGCCTGTAATAATATAAATACATGTAGTTTACTTAAGCCCTATAAACAAAGAAAAAAATGTAACCTTCACAAAAATGGTTATACTGTGACGTCTTTTCTTACTCCCTGTGAGGTTTGTTAGCCTAGAACAACATTTTGTAACTCTGACCAAAGCAATATAAATCTTGGGTTTCATAGACACATCACACTCTCCAGGCAGATCCAAGGGGGGGGGGGGGGGGGGGGGGGGGGGGGGAGGGGAGAGAGAGATTTTGACAGGGTTCCAGTCAAACCCCCAATTACACATTTAAATACCCTTATAGGTTCATGGATCCGGAACAAAAAATAATTGGTTTAGTTGGCAAACCAGAAACATTCATCTTTTTATTTGTCTTCTATCAAGAATGAAGTACAATGTACATCATGACCTTTTAACCTCAATTCTATTGTTCATATCAATCAACATAACTACATGTATATGAAATGCCACTTCCTTGAAGAAAATCATTATTATTTCAAATGAATCAATCTAACATCCTTTGCTTAAAAATCAATCTTTGAATTTTTCAGAGGACAAATTGTTCAAAAAGTCAGATGTGTTTCCTCATATCATATATCCCTGTTTAAATATTAAAGATAAGTAAAATGATGAAACATGAAATTTTAAGGTATAGAAATCTCAACTCTGATACCAAATGGTACATGTAAATGACTTAAATGTTGTATACTGGGGCTGCCTATGGGAGGAAAACAAATTCTTCACATGAAAAAAATAATTATACATCACAAAATCTTACATAAGTAATGAATAGCATATCACAAAAAGCATTGACTTATTCTTTATAAAATCACTCGTCTGCAGTTCACTGCATGAAAAAGGTTAAAATCCAACTAAAACATATAAATGCCATACAACATGCAAATATGTGATACATAATGTATACAAAAATGTGAATAAAAGAAGCAGAAAAGATAGGCACTATAATGTGGAGATACAAGTACTTTTATACAGCTTTCATAACACTTATTGAACTCAAGTTTGAAGAAAACATCACACTTATTGAACTCAAGTTTGAAGAAAACATCTACTATAATCTGACCTGAGATTACTTCGAGAGAGCACTTGATATTGATATAAATTTTTTTGTTCAATGTATGATTTTTTGCACAAAGGATCAGACAAACAGCACTCTTAAACATAGACTACAATTTAAGATGAGTCTACAAGAATAATGTGCTAAAGTTCTAGACAGAGTGCCTAAAGTATGAGGAATGATAGAATAGATTTTTTTTTCAATTCTTCTTTTTCATGTTTTTTATGCATGTTTTATATATTTTTTTTCTTTACTTTTCCATTTTTCATTTGGCAAGAAACTTTGAGAAATATACATGTAAATATAGAATATTCTACAAGATTTTCACTAGAGTACAGATTTTGATCTCAATAATGCAGCTAGAACTTATCTTTATCCACTTTGTTCTGCTTTTTCAATACAGCTGCAAATTGTAATTCAAATTCCTAGTGACTGATGGTTCTACACATGCAATTCTAGTAAATATATGTATGTGCACGGATACATGTCTTCTCAGAAAAATTCTGATTTCTTATTACCCTAGTGTGACCATAATATAGAACAACTTTATCAATGAACACTTTATATTGCACCATAAAAACCATCTTTCTAACTACTAAGTACAATTATGAATGACCAATTACATCTTAAATTTAGACATAATCCTATTATCAACTTTCTCTTCATTATTCAAGTACAAATGTACATGTAAATGAAACATGGTACATGATTCAATGCTTTAGACAGATTAATGCATAAGTATTGAGTGCCGATCTAGTATATTTCTACTTCAATCCAGACAAAATAGTATTCATTACGACCTTGACGACTTCAAACATAGCTCTTGACAGTAACTACTCGGAAAAATTAATTGCTACCTATGACGTATGGAAAGACTATCCTGTGGTCATTTTTCAACCTTGGTCCAATCTTCCATCCTCTTCACATGATGAGGCATCGGTCCTGACCTGATCTCTATAAACAGAAAATAATTTGTTATTTTGTGTGACAGATGACTGCATTGTACATCATGAGAATTTCTGTGTATAAACAAATACAGGTTTATTTAGTTATTCCTCTGAAAATATGGCAATTGAGATGTTATTTTCCATTAAAGTTACCAACGATTTCAGAACATGCAATAATTGGGAGGGACAATGGCCAAAGTTCCATTAGTTTGATAGAAGTTTACGAACTTTCTCAAGAAATGGCACATTCTCAGAAGTTCCTTCCAAATCACTGAACACGCTTTTTTTAAACAATAATGCAGATGTTAAATGTACATCAGTGACAGACAATGATGCTGAGGATATGAAATTCACTTCAGACATCCCCTCCCAAGATAAAATACCTTTACAAAGTAATACTACATATGTTTCCCTTATTGAGGCAAAACTATCATTTTTAAAATGATTGAAAAGAAATCAACATAAATGGACAATATACATGTAATTGAATTAATCATAACAGAATTAGATATTGACTCCAAAAATAATATATCTTTATACATTAATTACCCCTGTATCAGGATAATCAGATCCACGAAGACTTCTGTATGTGGTAGAAGAAGTTCGCTGAACAGACCTGGTCATCGACTTCCTAGCAACTTCCTACAAAAGTTATACAGAATTAGTCAATTTCATACTCCCTGTTGAGTCCAAAAAATGTCAGCAAAGGCGTGTTAAACTTTGTGGTGCACAATTTCTCTCTGTAAAAAGAAGTTCAGTTCAAGTTTTAAAATATTAAAGTTAAAGATGCGACTAAATTTGTGATACTGAATAGTCCTGGGTTTGCTAGAAACAGTGCTACAGTTTCTGAAAAGTTTGAATTCAATTCCAATACCTTACAACAAGGAATACACATGCTGAATTTTAATGTGACATTTAACCCAAATTCACATCACTTTTTAACATCATTTCTTGTTTGATGACTACAAATTCACATCACTTTTAACACCATTTCCTGTTTGATGACTACAAATTCACATCACTTTTTAACACCAGTCCCTGTTTGATGACTACAAATTCACATCACTTTTTAACACCAGTCCCTGTTTGATGACTACAAATTCACACCACTTTTTAACATCATTTCCTGTTTGATGACTACAAATTCACATCACTTTTAACACCATTTCCTGTTTGATGACTCCAAATTCACACCACTTTTTAACACCAGTTCCTGTTTGATGACTACAAATTCACATCACTTTAAACACCAGTTCCTGTTTGATGACTACAAATTCACATCACTTTAAACACCAGTTCCTGTTTGATGACTACAAATTCACATCACTTTAAACACCAGTTCCTGTTTGATGACTACAAATTTATCATTCATATTGTATATCAAAATGTTTGTTCGAATCTTTAGAACACACAGGTACTATGGACAAGTTCAGGTATTGAACATAAGTCTCAAACATAGGTAATCACAGATTACGAAGCTCACCTCGTGGCAGCAAAATTCAATTCAAACATATTTCTTGTGGTAGCAAAAGTAAATTCAAACATATTTCTAAGTACATGTATATTGGCTTTTAAAGGAAAAATCACTCAAGCGGAAAAAGTAGGTCAAGGTCATTTTTATGAAAGTTTGATCAAAGATACATCCAATACGCAAGTTTGGTACATATAGCACTTATACTTTGCTCAATATTGGCTTTTAAAGGCAAAATCACTCAAGCAGAAAAAGTAAGTCAAGGTCATTTTATGAAAGTTTGATCAAAGATACATCCAATATGCAAGTTTGGTACATGTAGCACTTATACTTTGCTCAATATTGGCTTTAAAAGGCAAAATCATTCAAGCGGAAAAACTAGGTCAGATGCTGCATCTGATGCATTGGTCCATCTCGGCATCCCAAGATGAATCACTTGTGCAAGTTTGGTTACTGTAGCATCAGTACTTTGTCAGAAACTGAGCTACCCCAAACTTCTTAACCAAGCCACTCTGAGCTACCCCAAACTTCTTAACCAAGTCAATCAAGCGTAAAATGTAGGTCAGATCCAGGATCAGATGCATGGGTTCACCTCAGCATCCAAAGATGAATCACTATTGCAAGTTTGGTTACTGTAGCATCATTACTTTGCCAAATACTGCGCTACCCTAAACTTCTTAACCGACGCGGACGCGCGGGGGTATAGCATAAGCTCACTCTACTTCATCGAGGTGAGCTAAAAATTGGGGAAATCTTTTAATTTTTGCCTAAAAATCTGTAAGTTTCACAGATTCTTTATTAGCCATTCAAATCAGTCTAAACGATTAATACTTCTATAAAGAAAGGCATGTCAATGTTTATTTCTTCATTAAAGGTCTAAATGCGGTGATACATGCTTTACAATGTTTTTATCTACACTTGTAACAAGTCTACTTTAACTTTCACAGTAAATATACATGTATATGTATTTATTTTTTTAGATAAGTTAAATGTGACTTCCTTATGCATTTTATTAAGGTGTAACATTTGCATACCCTGCATTGTTGTATGAATAATCATTCATGCCTATTTGTTTGTCTAAATTAGAATCGGTTTGATCTCTAGATTCTTAGGCAAAATTCTTGAGATTTCCCCCATTTTTGAATAGCATAGGCAATATCTAACCTTATTCTTTGTGCAAGTGTGTTCTACACATTCTAACAGACATTTTGATATACAACATGATATAGACCTTTGTAGTATAAATCAAATGGGAAATGGTTTTACAACAGAAATATGACTTTGGGCTTAGCATCATCTTAAAGCCCTATTTAACATGATCAATCAAAGTTTTTTCTTTCCTGTAGGGGACAAATAAATTTCAAAATGATTTGACAATCAAATAAGGGTTACAAAACTTGCCTCATGATCCGAGTTGAGTAGCGTAGCCACCATACAATCTTTATTGGACAACCATTTGGAGCCTTTCATCACAAGATCACTGGGAGGAGAATGAGTCTGCTCCGACCCGGAACTCCACACCTACGATAAATACACGTATCAAAGAAGTTTATACTTGTAGTTTTGCAAGTTTATTTAGAGTAAGATTTTATAATAGTAAGTGAATTATCGTGAGATTGTATCTATCGTGACCTTATATTGGTCCAGCTAAGACATTACACCATAAATTTATGAAGAAATCCTTAAAGCCGTGTCACAACCCGCCGTACATGCAAGTAAGTGCTGTCTGCATGTAAAAACGTAGACAAACTCTAGGTAGCAGTACGCGGTCAGTGTGTAAGTTGTGTGTGTCCCATGCAGATTATAGAGCACACAGACAAGCCATAGCAATTTTGGTGCAAGCAAAAATTTTGCTGTGTTTGGTCTAAGGATTCATCAGTATGTAAGATACACATGTTGCAACTTCGTTGCAAGTACGTACAACACACTTTTGGTGTAGGAAGTGAGGACCATGTACGATAGCAGTACGTGTAAATTTGACATCCTTAACGAGAAAGTATGTTGTATGCAAGTTGCATGCACGTTGTATGTTCAATGACTTACTGCTAGCGCAAAATATGATGCATGTCACAACCAATGTAGCACTTATACTTTGCTCAATATTGGCTTTTGAAAGCAAAATCACTTAAGCGGAAAAAGTAGGTCAGATGCTGCATCTGATGCATGGGTCCATCACGGCATCCCAAGATGAATCACTTGTGCAAGTTTGGTTACTGTAGCATCAGCACTTTGTCAGATACTGAGCTACCCTAAACTTCTTAACCAAGTCACTCTGAGCTACCCCAAACTTCTTAACTAGGTCACTAAAACAGAAAATGTAGGTCAGATGCAACATCCAATACATGGGTTCACCTCAGCACCCAAAGATGAATCACTTGTGTAAGTTTGGTTACTGTAGCATCAGTACTTTGCCAAATACTGAGCTACCCAAAACTTCTTAACCAGACGGGGACGCGGACACGCGGGGGTATTGCATAAGCTCACTCAACTTCGTCGAGGTGAGCTAAAAACTAAAGATTAATCAAAATAAACATTAATAAATAAGCATTTACATACTGTGCAGAACTGGCCAGCTTTCAAATTTAGACGACTGTGGAATTTATAGGATCCTTTCTCCTCAGCGCCATCATCCTGAGAGTGAAGTAATATTAGCTGCCAGCTACCAATGGTTACGTCCTGAAACATAATAAGAAAGTTACTGCTTCATGCCACCAAGAATATAAAATACATGTACATGTGTCACTGTAACTCATGAAATGTAACGGGTTCCCGCATCATATTTTCCAAAATTCAAAAAATAATATTTTGAAAATAATTTGCTCGCCCGCACCATTAAATTTCTGGCTCAAAACTTTTAATGGGTCGGTTCTGATTTCTGCAAATATAAAACTAGAAGACTCAGATTGTGCAATTTTCCAAGAAAAAATTATTTCATTTGCTCGCACCTTAAAAACTTCAATACTTAAAAAATAAAGCCTGTGTTTGTGAAACACGAATACCCCCGGTGGCATCTTTGTTAGTATAAACACAATTTTCTGTTTAGTACATGTACATGTATGTGAAAGGTCAGTTGGATACAAATTTTGGTATCGATGGAAAATCATGTGACAAGGAATACACATGTGAAATATGAAAGCCCTATCACTTACCATTCAAAAGTTATTCCCAATGTTACAGTTTTTGTAAAGTAGGTCAAAGGTCAAGGTCCAGGTCACGAGGTCAAAAATTTTGGTATCATTGGAAAGGTCTTGTCATAAAGCCCCTGTCACACTGTGGCGAATTGGAGTAACGAGTTTTGTACGAGTGCTGGCGAGTTATAACTCGCCGAAATTTCCCCGAGTTAGTCTTGATTTTTTGTCATTACGACATGAGCTCGACATTTGCACGAGATCTCTACGAGAACAGTACGACACTTGGCGACACTCTACGATTTGTACACGACAT
Source organism: Pinctada fucata (assembly GCA_028142955.1). NCBI lineage: Eukaryota > Metazoa > Mollusca > Bivalvia > Pterioida > Pteriidae > Pinctada > Pinctada fucata. The sequence continues at coordinate 50,821,425 of AP027104.1, read as the reverse complement.
CTTCTCGACAAACGAAGACTTTAGTACGAGAAGATACGAGTTAAGTACGAGTTTCGAACGAGTTTATACGACATTTGGCGACATGCCTACGACTTAAGCACGAGATAAGTACGAGTTATGACGAGCTGAGTACGAGAAGTGTACGAGTTATGTCAACACATTAGGAATTTGGTATATATTTGTGTTTTTAAAAGTCTGAAAGCCCTTGACAGGGATTGGTATTGTCATTATTGTAGCATTTCGATCGTCGACAAGATGTCTTCCTTTTGTATGATTGGCGTGTATCGACTCACATTTTCTTCCTCAAGACTGCTGAAAGCTTCAAGAAAATGTAAATAACACGATACATCTTCATTACTTAATTATCTTCTTCTGAACGGTGCAAACTCTGTTGAAAAAATATATTCTACAATCACAGAAAGGATCTATTAGTAAAAGTAACGAATCTGAGTGCCCAAGAAGGGTGCATATTCAAAATGGTTATATTCAAGAGCCGATTATGGACTCTCTATCATTGCTATACAATGAAAGTGAAAACATTTATGCATGTTGCAGGGGAAGACTGGATTTAAGTACTCAACTCGGCAGAACTCGAGAAAATGTCGAGACAGTGTCGAGCAGAACTCGTACAAAGTCGTGCAGATGTCGAGAAGAGGTCGGTACAACTCGCATAATGTCGTGCAGACATCGTACTCATGTCGTTTTAACTCGTATATAAACTCGGCCCTTCTCGCACGAGTTTGATTCATGGCGAGAAGCGACGAGAAGTGGAGACATGCACACGATGCCTGTACGAGTTTATGCGACATCTGTTCGACCTATGTTCGACATCTCTTCGACATGCGCACGACATGAAAACTCGCACGACAATTTTAAACCGTTTAAAATTCTCGCCGCCTCACGCCGAGTTCTGGCGACATGAGGCGACATTTCTTCGACATGTGAAGACATCTGTACGAGTTCCATGCGACAAATGACGAGTTGTGGCGAGTTGTAACTCGCCACAACTCGTAGCTCGAACTCGCGACAGTGTGACAGGGGCTTAAGGAATACACATGTGAAATATGAAAGCCCTATCACTTACCATTCAAAAGTTATGCCCAATGTTAAAGTTTTTGAAAAGTAAGTCAAAGGTCAAGGTCACGAGGTCAAAAATTTTGGTATCAATAGAAAGGTCTTGTTACAAGAAATACACATGTGAAATATGAAAGCCCTATCACTTACCATTCAATAATTATGCCCAATGTTAAAGTTTTTGCAAAGTAGGTCAAAAGTCAAGGTCAAGAGGTCAAAAATTTTGGTATCATTGGAAAGGTCTTGTCACAAGGAATACACATGTGAAATATGAAAGCCCTTTCACTTACCATTCAATAATTATGCCCAATGTTAAAGTTTTTGCAAAGTAGGTCAAAGGTCAAGGTCAAGAGGTCAAAAATGTTGGTATCATTGGAAAGGTCTTGTCACAAGGAATACACATTTGAAATATCAAAGCCCTATCACTCACAATTCATAAGTTATGCCCAATGTTAAAGTTTCTGAAAAGTAGGTCAAAGGTCAAGGTCACGAGGTCAAACATTTTGGTATCAATGGAAAGGTCTTGTCACAAGGAAAACACATTTGAAATATGAAAGCCCTATAACCTCCCATTCAAAAGTTATGTCCATTGTTAAAGTTTTTTGGACAAACAGACAAACAGGCCAAAAACTATATGCCCCCGAATCTTTGATTCCGGGGGCATAAAAAAAAATTATATTTTCGCTCACTCGCACACTTTTTTTTCACAACCAAAGAACATTTAATTCATTTTGGTATGGCCTTAAGATATGATGTCACTTTGCCAAATTTTTGTCTGTTGCTGCTAAAATATTGTTGTGCTAAAAGAAGAAGCAATGTACTGATACAAATGTATTTGTATAAAATCCTTTTACATGTGTTTTATTTTACATCATTTTTTCTTTACAACTTGTATTCTACAGACCTCATCAGATGTGTTGTGGAGTTTGATAAAGCTTCCATTGGGATCAATCTCATCCACCACGATACTCCCGGTAGCAGAGGACTGCTCGGAGAAGCCGCTGCTACTATGACTCTCTCCATATTCCTGGACGGTCTCCGACAAAGCTACTCGCTTCCTCTTCCGACCACTTTTCACAGCAGATCCAGGGGAAGAGGACTGTGAAATATTGAGTCTGAAAACATATAGATGAATTCATCCTTCCATCATGTCCATAAAGTATTACAAAACCTCCAAAGACGTCATTTGATTGTTTAAATTATGACCTCACAATAAGACTAAATTACAATTCAAAATCTATAAATCTGGTCCGAGTTTGAGGAAGGGCCAATTGAAGATTTGGTAACCAATACATTGCACATTTTCCCATGGATATAATGTAAATCTTTTCTAAGCTTTTTATCGTGTAAAAATTTGTTTACCTCCTCTGAAGTGGAAACTGCATCATCCACAATGAAATTATACAGAATTCTTTTTTTAAAAAGTTTTTGTTAAAATTTGATTTTCCATGTACATTACAGTCCTGACCATGTCACTTCAATACCAACCTCTCCTCTTCTGTTTCCAGCAATTTCCTGTACACAGTGATTTCATTATCTAATTTTATCTTAATTTCTAGGAGATCAGCATATTCCTGAGTTTGTTCCTCTAGTGTAGCACGTAGATCGGATATCTCTTTGTCTCGTAGACCCATTCGTTCGAAATATTCCTCTTGCTCTCTAGCTAGCTGGGCTTCCAGTTCTGAGACACGTGCTTCCAGGGATGCATTCTGGAGCAAAGAAATAATCAAATTGAAATTATAGATTTCATCACCTAAACTTAATATCATGTAAGATTTAACAAGAGACAAAGTGGTATGGCCAATTTGTGAACTGTTGAAAACAACTCAAAGCAGAATTTTTGAGTGATTTTCTATCTATCCCAACATCTACAATGTACATGTGCTGGTGCACATACCGTAATTTCCTCGACAATTTTTTATAAGATAATAAAAAATTAGAAATATGGTGTAAAAAAACCATCTTAACGATAAATTTTACAGAGAAATACTCTTCTTACCATTGCTTTGAGTTTAGATAGCTCAGAACTAAGTTCATCTGCACGTCTTCTTGTGATACGTAGGTCCTCACCGGAAATAGAAGAGGAATTTATGGTTCTGTCAAGGGCAGACTGCAAGTCACCAACCTGAAATTTTCACCAAAATCAACAAATAATAAATGAAAATACATTCAATAATTAAAATGTATTTGTGGCTTAATCATGTGTTAATAGAAGACTTCAGCAAAATAATTATGGCAAACAATTCCTTCCTTTCTATCAGGGAGGTAAAGACGAGCTGAGCATTGTAATCATCTGCAACAGATATAGCTAATTTCAAGGTCAAGGTCATAAATGAAGGTTAAGGTCACAGTCTAGCTTGCAAAGTCTTGTAAGAAAGAATCTTTATGTATAATCAACTTCATATCATTCATTTTATAAAGAGACGAGCCATTAGCCCATTTTAATGTCCATGAACGGTACTGTAAACTGTCTTTTGACTATAGTCAAATTTGTCTGCACTTGTACATCATTATATCATGATGATATTTTCAGATTTTATGATAAAATTTTGAAAGCAAAATTGAGGTAGGAAAATGAAAATCATGAGGAATAGTGATGCTATGAAATATTGCAATATATCGTAATATTTTTCCAAATATCGCAATATATCGCGGTACTCAGCCCTACTATTGTGCTAATCCAATTTTCAAAAGTAGCATACCAATTAACAAATCCTTAAATGTTGTTTTGACAGGTACACATGTCAATCAACCATGCAGGGTACGCAATATTAGTTATACAGTGTTTTACAGGGGGGATACAGAAATATATTGGGTCGATGAAAAAAGTTGTATTGGGCGAGGCGAAGCCTCATCGACCCAATATATTTTTGTATCTCCCCTGTAAAACACTGTATAACGAATTTATCCCGCTGATGGCTTTTGGTTTGTGTATGTTACGTCAACATATTATAAAGCATTTTGGTGATGTCAAAAGCATAAAGCGTCTTAGTAGAAGCAGGATATTAAAATAATATCCTGATAGTAAAATAATACAACATAACATTTGGTTCTTCTTAACCAAACAGATTGCAAGAAATTTGCCAGAGGCCGGATAAGTGCTTTTACCTGCCATGTGTGAAAGTCATCAGAGCATGATATGCTGTACCAAGGACTTATCTGTTTATACATTAAGCGTGACAACTCTAACTGGCAATTGTTGAGTATGTGATGATAAGGTCAGAAAGTAGTGAAAAGTAGGCATGGACAGTTTGGAGATAAGACTCATTATTGGCGATATTAAATTATAACTCTTGCTACTTTTCTAAATGCAACGTCCTGAGCCCATTTTGATGCGCTAAGGGACCTGTTAACATGCATGATTGATTACACAGCAATGATAGAAAAAAAAACACAAATGACATTTTGTTAGATAAAAAGTCCTTCCTATGAGGAATCAAGTGAATTTCAATCAAAAACCCAGAATTTTACAGTCACAACGTTGAGGACTAAGTTCGTTATACTTTTTTCATTTTTTTCGGACTTTCATTTGGACCGGCTTAACTGATTAGGATGCTGGTCCAAATGTCTGGCATTATTTTCAAGATTTCAGCACCTCCTACATTTGACAATTCCCAATTCATTGATTCTCAACCCTTGTCTGGGAAAAGAAACTCTGAAAGTTCTATATGTCTGGTCCATGCTGAAAATTTATCTGCTCTTAAATGATGCTATTGAATTTGAAGACGTTAAACATTAGGGTAACTCAAAAGGAAAATATTCCAAATTTCTTTTCAATGACCACTTGCAGAAATTTATAAAACGACAAAGCTGAGCTATATTTGCCTGAAGTGAACCGTTTTGGTGTCTTTCAAGGTCACATCATAAACATGGTAAAGTTGTAATGACCTACTTTCGTTTCATAGAGAAGTTCCACTTCCTGCTTAACCTCCAAGATTTTTCCGTCATACTCTTCCCTGGTTTGCTGAAGAAGATCTGCCATCTTTGCATCATATTCATCTCGACGTGCAGCATCTACCTCCTCTATCCTAGTTGTCGTGCGAGTACGTACTTCATTCATCTCCTTAAAATGAAATGCAATAAAGCTGATATTATAAGGCTTACTTTCACATGGGAGCTTCTCATACCTTCAAACATTATTGCTGGGTGTCAGATGGAGTATACTTAAATTGCAACATGAATGGCTGTTCATCAAGAAGAAATAGGGTTAACTGCTTATGAAATGATCTGTATTGATGATGTTCACCCTTTACTTTTTCAGCAAAGGGAAGAAATATCTATGAGTGTAAGATATTCCTTTAGCACCCTTGAAATTGTATTTGGCATTGGTAAGAAACAAGGAAAAAACCAATCAAAGAACAATTCTAATGCACTCTGTTTGTAACATGCATTCTGATTGGCTGAGCGATTAAAAATCTGTAAGGGGATTCACGTTTCCCTGCAGTTTTTGTTATGACATGCGTTGCTATGGCTACATCGTTATAAACAGGCGTTTTATAGCTTCTTACTGACAAAAGCATTAGAATAGGGTTACCATACTGATGTTTTACAAAACAAGAGGCCCAAGGGGGCCACATCGCTCACCTGAGTTGCAGATAAAGGGTTAAAAGTCACAAAAATACCTCTACAGATCAAAGCCCTCAACAGCCATATTTGTTGACCTATGGACAAGAAAAACACAAACTTGGCAGAGGACCTTGAGTACTTGCTTGCTGCAAGGTTTCGTGAAATTCTGTGCAATAGTTGCAGAGGAGATTTCGAAAATGTGTCAGCCAATCAGAGTCCTCGACGGCCATATTTGTTGACCGATAAGCACAAAATACACAATCTTGGTAGAGGACCTTGAGTACTTTCTTCCTGTAAAGTTTCATGAAATTCTGTGCAGCGTTTTTTTTTTTTTGCAGAGAAGATGTTGAAAATGTGTGAGCCAATCAGAGCCCTCGGCGGCCACATTTGTTGACCAATCAGCACAAAAAACACAAACTTGTTGGAGGACCTTGAATACTTCCTTCCTGTAAAGTTTCTGTGCAGCAGTAGCAGAGGAGATGTCGAAAATGTGTCAGCCAATCAGAGCCCTCGACAGCCATATTTGTTGAACAATCGGCACAAAAAACACACACTTGGTAGAAGACCTTGAGTACTTCCTTCCTGTAAAGTTTCATGAAATTCTGTGCAGTGGTTGCAGAGGAGATGTCGAAAATGTGTCGGAAAATCAGAGCCCTTGGCGGCCATATTTGTTGAACGAACGGCACCAAATACACACACTTGGTAGAGGACCTTGAGTACTTCCTTCCTGTAAAGTTTCATGAAATTCTGTGCAGCGGTTGCAGAGGAGATGTCGAAAATTTGTCAGCCAATCAGAGCCCTTGGCAGCCATATTTGTTGACCGATCGGCACGAAAAACACAAATTTGGTAGAGGACCTTGAGTACCGTATAACCAGAAATTTTCGCGAGATACTAATTTTCGCTATATTCATGAGTGTTTTGGAATCGCGAAAGTAAATCTCCGCGAAATATTGTGTTTGATAAGGTTTATCGTAAATTTGTATTTTAGTTACATTTTGTTCTTATTGTACATGTGTCATTCTTCATTTTTTCTTATTTAACGTTAAAAGAAGTGAATTGAGCGTACTCTTATGATAGAACTAACTAAAAATTCAATGAGGAAAGGTATAAAACAGTAACATCATGTGTTCATATTTGTTTGTAATTTAGGAATCGCGAAAAATTGTACTCGCGAAAATAAAGACATCCCAATTTTCCATAAAATCGCGAAATTTGATACTCGCGAAAATTTCTGGTTATACGGTACTTCCTTCCTGTAATGTTTCATGAAATTCTGTGCAGCGGTAGCAGAGGAGGTGTCGAAAATGTGTCAGCCAATCAGAGCCCTTGGCGGCCATATTTGTTGACCAATCAGCACAAAAAACACAAACTAAGTAGAGGACCTTGAGTACTTCCTTCCTGTAAAGTTTCATAACATTCTGTGCAGGGGTTGCAAAGGAGATGTCCAAAATGAGTCAGCCAATCAGAGCCCTCGGAAGCCATATTTGTTGACCGATCGGCACAAAAAACACAAACTTGGTAGAGGACCTTGAGTACTTCCTTCCTGTAAAGTTTCATGAAATTCTGTGCAGCGGTTGCAGAGGAGATATCGAAAATGTGTCAGCCAATCAGAGCCCTCAGCGACCATATTTGTTGACCGATCGGCACAAAAAACACAAACTTGGTAGAGGACCTTGAGTACTTCCTTCCTGTGAAGTTTCATGAAATTCTGTGAAGCAGTTGCAGAGGAGATGTCGAAAATGTGTCAGCCAATCAGAGCCCTCGGCGGCCATATTTGTTGACCAATTGGCACAAAAAACACAAACTTGGTAGAGGACCTTGAGTACTTCCTACCTGTAAAGTTTCATGAAATTCTGTGCAGCGGTTGCAGAGGAGATGTCGAAAATGTGTCAGCCAATCAGAGCCCTCGGCGGCCATATTTGTTAACCGAACGGCACAAAAAACACAAACTTGGTAGAGGACCTTGAGTACTTCCTTCCTGTAAAGTTTCATGAAATTCTGTGCAGCGGTTGCAGAGGAGATGTCGAAAATGTGTCAGCCAATCAGAGCCCTCGGCGGCCATATTTGTTGACCGAAGGGCACAAAAAACACAAACTTGGTAGAGGACCTTGAGTACTTCCTTCCTGTGAAGTTTCATGAAATTCTGTGAAGTGGTTGCAGAGGAGATGTCGAAAATGTGTCAGCCAATCAGAGCCCTTGGCGGCCATATTTGTTGACTGATCGGCACAAAAAACACAAACTTGGTAGAGGACGTTGAGTTCTTGCTTTCTGTCAAGTTTTGTCAGAATCTGTTCGGTGGTTTCGGAGGAGAAGTCAAAAATGTGAAAGTTTACGCCGGACGGAGGACGGACGATGCGCTATGACAATAGCTCACTTGAGCCTTCAGCTGTGGTGTATAGTAAACTTCCAAATGAACTGAAATGAATGGAATATGGAAGCAGTGCGTTTTTGTGAATCTAATCGTCAACATGAAGTGCTGTTTTAAATCAAGAATCTAAGTGAATCATTTGCAGCCATAAACATGATATACTACCTGTTCATGGACTTGGGTTTTGAACTGTAACTCTTCCTTCAGACTCTGTAGACGATTCTGTAAATCCACTCGGAGAAGTGTCTCCTCTTCCAACTGTTTCTTTGCATGATCTAGCTGCCTCTGTAAAGTGGCCAGTTCTCCTCGCAATTTCTGTTTTTGAAAAAACACATGTTGAAATTAAACAAAACTTCAAACCTGGCATCAGGTTAAAGACTTGAAAGGGGTACATGTATATGTATTCAGCTTGAACAAATGAAGTAATTTTCTCTCTGGAGTTCGGCAAAAAAAATAATCTATACTGTTTGTAGAATCACAATACAGGTATCAAGTCTAAATCACCTGCAGCATGCAAATCACAAAAGCATCATGAATTTAGGATACACTAGATCACATTTTACTGGTGCATTTCGATTTAAATGTAATGTAAATTTAAATGTACAAATTAATAATACTACTATACCTGTATACCACATAAAAACATGCATTTATAAATGTGTACACATACTGTTATATTCTTTTTCTGGGAGATGGATGTCATGTAGATGTAACATTTTTGCAGTGCATGTGTAATAATTGTCTTGTCTTACATTGATTTCTTTTTCCAGAGGTTTTTTCTGAGCCTCAGCCTCTGCAGCCCTGAGCTGTAGCTCTGCATTCTCCTTCTCCAAGTTCTTGGTGGTAGCCTCCAAATCACGAGCTTCACGATCTCTTTTCAGATATCTAAATATAACAAAGGAATTTATTGGTCAATAAGCCTCTTTAAAGATAGTTATCGTCTATTCCATTTGTTCTTCTTGCTCAATATTGCCGACAAAAATACCAAATTGCTGCATGTAAACATGTTCATAAATTTATAGCCAAAAGTAAGCAATAAGTTTAAACTTAGTCCGACTTGCAGACCTACGACGGTGTTATCTGTTTTTTCGTCTTCGACCGAAGACGAAAAAACAGGTAACAGTTTTAACACCGTCGTTGGTCTGCAAGTCGGACTAGTTTAAACTGAGAAAGATTGCCTTAAATACTTTAAGCAACACAAGTTAAAAAAAATAAAGGTCAATGTCAAGAGTAGATACATTGTATATAATGGTTTTGTAGAGTTTTTCATATACTCTTGTCGTTGGTCTGCAAGTCGGACTAGTTTAAACTGAGAAAGATTGCCTTAAATACTTTAAGCAACACAAGTTAAAAAAAATAAAGGTCAATGTCAAGAGTAGATATATAATGGTTTTGTAGAGTTTTTCATATACTCTTAATATTGCTTCCTGTGTTTGTGGTCAAGCTACAATTACATTTTATTAATATTTTGACTATAAATTCACCTGATATTAATACAAGTACCACTAAAATAGTAAAAAGAAAAATTCAAAAGCTTGTTTTGAACCCCCCCCCCCCCCCAAAAAAAAAACAAGAGGCCCAAGGGGGCCACATCGCTCACCTGAGTTGCAGACAAAGGGTTAAAAGTCACAAAAATACTTCTACAGATCAAAGCCCTCAACAGCCATATTTGTTGACCTATCGACAAGAAAAACACAAACTTGGCAGAGGACCTTGAGTACTTGCTTGCTGCAAGGTTTCGTGAAATTCTGTGCAATAGTTGCAGAGGAGATTTCGAAAATGTGTCAGACAATCAGAGTCCTCGGCGGCCATATTTGTTGACCGATCAGCACAAAATACACAATCTTGGTAGAGGACCTTGAGTACTTTCTTCCTGTAAAGTTTCATGAAATTCTGTGCAGTGGTTTCTTTGCAGAGAAGATGTTGAAAATGTGTTAGCCAATCAGAGCCCTCGGCGACAATATTTGTTGACCGATCAGCCAAAAACACCAATTTGTTGGAGGACCTTGAATACTTCCTTCCTGTAAAGTTTCATGAAATTCTGTGTGGCGGTTGCAGAGGTGATGTCGAAAATGTGTCAGCCAATCAGAGTCCTAGGCAGCCATATTTGTTGAACGATCGGCACAAAAAACACAAACTTGGTAGAGGACTTGAGTACTTCCTTCTTGTAAAGTTTCATGAAATTCTGTGCAGCGGTTGCAGAGGAGATGTCGAAAATGTGTCGGCCAATCAGAGCCCTTTGCGGCCATATTTGTTGAACAATCGGCACGAAAAACACAAACTTGGTAGAGGACCTTGAGTACTTCCTTCCTGTAAAGTTTCATGAAATCCTGTGCAGTGGTTGCAGAGGAGATGTCGAAAATGTATCAGCCAATCAGAGCCCTCGGTGGCCATATTTGTTGACCGATCGGCACGAAAAACCCAAACTTGGTAGAGGACCTTGAGTACTTCCTTCCTGTACAGTTTCATGAAATTCTGTGCAGCGGTTGCAGAGGAGATGTCGAAAATGTGTCAGCCAATCAGAGCCCTCGGCGGCCATATTTGTTGACCTATCGGCACAAAAAACACAAACTTGGTAGAGGACCTTGAGTACTTCCTTCCTGTAAAGTTTCATGAAATTCTGTGCAGCGGTTGCAGAGGAGATGTCGAAAATGTGTCAGCCAATCAGAGCTTGTGGCGGCCATCTTGGATTTCCGATCGGCTTGAAAAACACAAACTTGGTAGAGGGCATTGAGTTCTTGCTTCCTGTGAAGTTTTGAAATATTCTGTGAAGCGGTTTCAGATGAGAGAAGTCCAAAATGTGTCAGCCAATCAGAGCCTGTGGCGGCCATCTTGGATTTCTGATCAGAATGAAAAACACAAACTTGGTAGAGGGCATTGAGTTCTTGCTTCCTGTGAAGTTTCGAGATATTCTGTGAAGCGGTTTCAGAGGAGAAGTCGAAAATGTGTCAGCCAATCAGAGCCTGTGGTGGCCATCTTGGATTTTAGATCGGCTCAAAAAACACAAACTTGGTAGAGGGCATTGAGTACTTGCTTCCTGGGAAGTTTCGTGAAATTCTGTGCAGTGGTTGCAGAGGAGATGTCGAAAATGTTAAAAGTTTACGCCGGACGGACGGACGGCGCGCTATGACAATAGCTCACTTGAGCTTTGCTCAGGTGAGCTAAAAACCACCCCTCTATATTTGCGAAACATTAAATGCCCTTGGCGGCAGCTTTGAGAATATAAAACCTGTTATCCAAACAGAGGGTCAATACAATTTAAGTCAAAGTCACTATTCCAAAGTTACGACTAAGTTTAAAGTTTGAGAAAAGATCAAATTTCAAGGTGAAGGTCACATTATCAAAGGTCATGGACTGAAATGCAGTTTTTTCAAATGTGCCTTATACCCTTTGAATTGGGAAAGATAGCCACAAAATTGCTGAATTGGGAATTTACAACAATTTAAAAATGAAAGAAATCTAGGTGATCATGGTGATAAGAAATCAATTTTAATGTACTAAAATACTCATGATACTCTTGCTTACAGCTTCAATTGTGGACATGTAATACAACCAGTCATACTTTCTTTAGTAATGCATATCATTCAACGTGCTGTCTAAGTATGATTTCCAAATTGTCACGTTGATGTAGATACCAGTGTTACCATGTACAATAGTGAATACTATCAAGTCCGGTGAATTGCTGATGAGGATTCGGGATTACCTTCACATAGAGATGCGTTAACTAGTGTTTCAGGGTAATAATTTTGTTTACTCCAAAACCTAATTCTTTACCAGAATCTTTATCATACCAGACTTTTTAAAAGTAAATCCATTGGTCAAACCCTAACCCTAACCACTGGTCAAAAATATAATTTTGAGGACGCTTTGAAAGTCCTTACAAGTAATGAGGAATATTCGAATGTATGTCACAAATATTCGAATAGCATTTTCAGGTATTCGTTTCAGCTCTACTCAAAAACATGACAAAATTTCTAAAAAAAACCTCAATATACTTGTATCACTTAAACTATAGATAAAATTTGAATGCATTTCATGGAGAAATAGATTTTATATGATTTTTTTTTTTAGTATTTTCAACAAATTGGAAAAAGTCAAAGGTCAAGGTTAAAGATAATCGGTGCAGGGATTTTTTTACCCTTTGACTCCAGGGGCCCGGGCCTTCAAAATTGGGAAAAATAGGGTCATCTGGTTGAATTGGTAAAAAAATTATACAAATAAATTGAGAAAACATGAAAAAAGATCTTCTGACATTTGTTACTAATGAAGATGATTGAATGCATACCGGTATAATAGACACCTGTAGTACAAAGAATATTATATTTCAGAGGGTTTTAGTACTATGTTTATTCAAATTTTTTTTTCTTTCAAATTGGGAATTTTAAGCTCAGAAATTGGGAAAAATGCCTGTTTTCAGCATTGGGAATGGGACCGAATTTCGGTCCTGGAGAACCCCTAAAAAAATCCCTGACCTGGTACCTCAAAAGATGCGCCTTCTCAAGATGCATACACATGAAAAATATGAAAGCCCTATCATCTTTACTTAAAATTCTATATACCCTTTTTTGAGTTATAGTGCAACGGAGAAGTGATATTTTGCTGTGCCTTCAGAAGCACAGCAAAATATCACTTCTCTGTTGCAATGTAACTACCTTTTATTGAAAGCGTGATGGAATGACAGATGGACAGTCGGACAGACTGATTAACCAAGCACTATTTGCCCCTTGGTCTAAAGAACCGGGACATAAAAAGAAAAAGAAAAAAAGTAACAGGACTGATGTTGGTATAAAGGGACTCTTTGACTTTGTCCCTCTAAGACCCTCTTTAAGGTGGTTCGGGTATCGCGTGACGTCATCACTAATTTCCAAAATATATAAGAATAAAGTTGTATTGCCTTAATTAAGGCCTAAAAAAAAAATATGTGTGTTTCCCATAACATGCTGAAATAAAATAAGGTAGGTCGGTCGGAATTTTTTTTTTTTAATCTACTCTTGTAGCCTTGTTTAGAATAATATTTTAAATGTGATTTAAAGGTATCATTGAATCATGACCTTCAAATATGTGTTGTCTGTCAAATACTTGGAGAAATCATCAGTAAACACAGACATGTTAAACCACTTAGAAAGAAGGGGGGGGGGGGGGAGGTCATTTTGTGTCTGTAACCCGTGGCAAACAGCAAAATGTATATAAATGTTACTGAGCATTTTCAAACTGGCCTCCCAAGCATGGTGACCTTGAATCTGCATTTTTATTATCCATATTCTATACAGAACCCAATGGTTTTTTCCTATAAGTGACCACGACCTTTGACCTGTTTTCCCAAAATCAAAAGGCTTCTCCTCCTGATTATAAGCATACCGCCAAATTTGACCTTTGACCTTTCCCTCAAAATCAATGGGCTTACTTCCATATTGATACCTATATTTTTGAGTTACCATATACTGACCGTCATGGAGGCGCTTGGTCAAAAGTTATACAGTTTTTGTATTAAAATTTTATTTACAGGCATGAAAATGTCGAGATGTAATCGTTCTATTGTACTTCTTTAACATACGTTGCCGTAAAATGACCCATCGCGCTGCGTTGAAACTTCGAACAACTAACGCACTATATTTATCGCGTACCTTGTATTAGGACAGGTTTTTTTAAAAACAGATTTTACAGGACAACTTTTCCTTTTGAACATGATTCAATTTTCATATTAACCTGCAATAGAAATTGAAATACGACGAATATTTTTACGAAAGAAGGGGGCGATTTTACCATAAGCAGGAGGTGAGAAATCGAAGGTCGCCGGTTGAGTTAATGAGAACCCTGAGTCAGACTTTATGTTTTCATAATCAGTGAGTGCAAACGTTGTCAGGCGTTAATCCTTTCATGGGAAAAAAGGAAGCCAGCCTGGTACCGCCGTACAGTACAAAGTGGGTTGCATAGCTCAGTTGGTAGAGCGCCAGACTTCCATACCGGAGGTCCTGGGTTCGCATCCCATCAGGGACGAACTTTCTCAGAGGCGATTTATTTTCTTGCACCCACCTGTTCTCCGACTCAGAGGGAATTAAAATGGTCTTAGTAGCCCCTCGGCAGCTGCGACTGAGGAGATTGTGTGATGGCACGTTAAAGGCCGTTGGAAATACGGACCATCCACTGCAGTACAAGAATACACCCTCCCAACATTCATAGCATACACTGCATACACAGTGGAGGGTACATGTATATAGTATGGTATATGGTCATTGGTATATGGTATCTACCACAATTCGTGGGTGCACCTACCTAAAGGTGGAATATACGAACCACAACAACAACAAGTAGTGTTTCGAGAGAGAAATTATAGATATCTTTGTATTTTTACAAAATTTAACAAAGTGGAAGAAAGAAAAAGAATGGTTTTGCAATACATGTAGATAATGTTAAAAGGCAGATAAAATTACAGCAAAATCGGTAGATTTAACATTTCTGGCATGCATTTCATAAAGCGTGACGGTCATAAAATTGGCGCGAAATACCTAGGGGGGCGTTACACTCCTGTAAGAGTTCTTCCCCTTTTGTACGAAACTATTGTTACCAGGGTTAAAATTCCTTATATAGTAAAAGAGGAAATATGATGAGGAATAGTGATACAGAATAGTAATTTTTGAATGTTAAATTGCTGATGCAGATGTTTAGAAGGGAAAAAGCCGGATTTGTACGTAGGAAACCCGTTCTACATGTTCTAGCATCCTTTTCTCAGTCACTGGACAATATCCGGTGTAAACAGAAAGTACATGTAGACCTGTACATGTGCTCCAAAGCAAAGTTTTAGGTAGGTGTCTTTTGGAATTCGCTAATTACTGAGAAAATGAATCTGGGAAGTACTGATGAATTTGGTATCATTTGAAAGAGGAGAAAATTTGCAAGTTATTTTGAAGTTGAAAAATTCTGTGAAATTCTGTGCTACCTTCGAGGGGTTTATGAAAAGAGGTATTTTTCCCAAAAATTCACCCTATTTTTCCTGGTTCAGTATTTGTCATAATACAAAGCTAGCCCTTCTGACTATGCTATTGTGATAGAACTAACAAGCTACTACTATGGGGTACTTTGTAGTCCCATTGTTCAATTTATTTGGTAAAATAAAGAAAAAAGTTGTTGCCATGGCAACCGATTTGAGAAATGTGTTGCAGCCTCTCAAGCCGACTGCGAAAAATGCCTTTGGCAATTGTACGCTACCTAAATGCAAGTAAAAATCGGGAAAAAAAAACGTTAGGGTCGGTGGCTTTGAGTAGGGTCGGTCGAGTGATGGGAAACAAAGGTATTTTTTCTTTTAGCCTAATTGCAGATGTTTAAAATAGTTTGTTTAACAAATATTAAATCATGTTTGAATAATAAATCCTTCAATTTTTAGAACTTTTTTGTTTGTCATACAGGTTTTTTACGCATTTTTGTCTTAAAATATAGCATTTTTATATTTAAATTTACAATATCTTTAAAAGTTATGGTCCAAACTCCTTAGAATTTGGTATACTTATAAATTGTTTTACCCTTAAAACACGAATGACGAAAAAGGTACCTTGCAGGGGGTTTCCTTAAATTAAAGGGCATATGAATATAGTCTCTGGCATATTTTGACATCAAATATTAGCCCGCAATTGTGACATTTTTTACCATTTCATTGCTATTTCTCAAAATATTACAATTGTCTTGTCTTCTACTGCTAATAATAAGTACCTGCAGTTCTTAAACAAGTCTTTTCCATTAGAAAATTTAACTTTAGATACCTTATATTCATTTTTATTCAGTTTTCCTTGGATATACTCAAAATTTGGGCAAAATATGATTTTCCACAAAGAGTGCCCGACTTTGTCCAAGTATTAGACCCTAAAGATGCCCTGCGAAATGGATATATTTTATACATTTTAGAATATCTGAAGATAGATTTTTAGTTTAGAGAGAAAATAAAGTTAGTTTGACCATCCAAACAGTGTCAAAATAACCATACTCAAAACCCCCTTAAGGTATCCGTTGTACAATTGAGTCATTTTACATAACGTTTTAATCATCTCCATTGTAAAGTATGGTAAATTTTATGCCTGGTAAGGTACTATAAACTATATATTTTCTGAAAGGTAATGATGCCCTGAGTTCAGATTTAAGAATCCCAGGTCTTAAAAATCAAAGGGGAAAAACTCTTGTACAACTTTGTTATTTTGCATATGTTATATAGTGAAAATAGACAATTTCAATGCTCCATAAGTTATTCCCCTTTGTTTTTCTGGCCCCAAAATTATTCTTTCTGAGAAGTGGGCTTTATAACCATTCAGAAAATATATAGTTTATAGTACCTTACCAGGCATGGAAAAATGCCCTATTGTACATCGGATACCTTAAGGGTCTCTGTATCTTTTCTCTTTTTTTTTCGATGAAACATCGCAGATTGATGACTCATGAGTAATCAAAAGACATTTGTACAGTATATAACAAATTAATTTTTGAAAAATTAATACATGCAAACAAAAAATCACTACTGTAAGGTTAAAAATAATGTCAGAACTATTGAGTAAATTGTTGAGTCACTAAACATGCTAAAAGTCATGTGAAATAGACCATATCAGCGTTATTGGTAGTTATATGAAACAGACTATAATTTAAATGCCAAAGCCCTTTTTTATTTTGCTGATGTTTTGATTTCGAATTTACCGACAGTAATGAGTGATAAGTCTTACTTGGACTTCCAATCATCAGCGTCGGCCTTGTATTTTCCTATCTCTATCTGCAATTTTGCCTTTTCCTTTGATGTTTCATCTAATAATCGGCGTGCATCCGCAAGCTCGTTCTCATACATGGACTTTATAGATGAAACTTCTTCAGTCCTAGTTTCCTCAACTGAGCTGACAACCAACTGAAGACGACTATTTTCTGTCTCAAGATATCTGACTTTGTCGATGTATGCTGCCAATCTGTCGTTCAAATTTTGAAGTTGCTCTTTTTCCTCCTGGCGTGTAGCCCGAGCAGGGGAAGGGGACCGCAAACGGCGACCCGGTGAAACGCCGCTGGTGGACGGGGTTTCATCTCCTGAGCCTGTAAATCTGGTCGTAGTGGTGGTCACTACCCTTTTCACTTTGCGGGGTGTATGAGTTGCCATCTTTCCACCTGATCACAAACACACTTACCGGTAAAACTCGCGTGGGTTACCCGCCTTTAACTGTCACGTGACCAATCTGGTTTTCATTGAAGAAGAACTTCACTCATTCTCAAACAATGTTAACAATCAATTCTATCGGTGACGTTACAACGACAAATAAATAAATGAATGAATGAATGAATGAATGAATGAATGAATGAATGAATAAATAAATAAATAAATAAATAAATAAATAAATAAATAAATAAATAAATAAATAAACAAATAACCGGAAATTCTACAGAGAAAAAAACTCCACGATTTTTCTACAACTCAGGTACCACTATTGGGAGGGGTTTGAAATGGGGGATACCTATCTCCCCTCCCGCCCTCTTACCTCCGTCCCGTCCCCTTCCTACCTTCTTCCTCCCCCTTTAACCCTTCCCTCCCCCCGCCATCCCGGCTTCCTCTCCTCCCTCCCAATTTCACCCAGTCCACACCCTCACTATTTAACCAGATAAATGGATAAACCGCGGGGAGTTTGATGTATAATGCTCGTTTTGCAATAAATGGACTAAAACTGAGTGAATTTTAAATAATATTTAAATTTTTATACCATTTTGCCAACAACTGAATATCAGATTTGAGAGCATGTACTAGATCAATGACTTACAAACAATATGATGTTAAAAAGTTCTTCACAATGAAATCCCAAACCTCCCGGCCACATTCAACTTTTCGGTTCGGATAATTCCAGTGGCGGATTCAGGGGGGTGCGGAGGGGGCGTCCGCCCCCCCCCCCCCCCCCCCGGCACTGACCCAAAATTTTCCAAAAACAGGTATATTTTGGCCCATTTTCAGTAAAAATCGGCAAAATTCGCCCCTTGACCCCCCGGCAAAGGGGGCGCTTGATCCGCCACTGAATTCAGTATTAATTTTTTGAAATTCAGTTTTAGGGATCCCTTACATTAGTCCTTAACTTTTGTATTTTCAACAAAAATATTGTAGACTCATCATAGTAGTGATCGAAGATGAAGAACGAAAGGAAAAAGAGGGATTGTGGACAAAGAGAGTAAAGCGATAGAGTAAGAGTAAAAACCATATGTTTTTGACTTCTTACTCTATGTAAAAGTCATCTACATAATCATGCATTGACGGATCCGATGTCTTATCATAAAAGGGGGGAGATGGATCATACCGGGTTCTAACTTCTCATATATTATAGTAACAAAGTACCAAAGGTTGTAAATTTAAATTAGAATAAATGAAACAAATTTGATAATCTTTGAATGCCCATCCAGCTTAATGAGTGTACTTGAAAGTATGAATTAGATTTTCCGCTGTCCCCGGATATCGTCCTTATCGCGGTTTGTTACCAGCTTCCGTATGTCTAGAATTGTGGTCGTCCAACTCGGATACACTTCATTATTTCAAATCCAGGCTCTTTCGAATCACATTATCACATAAAAACAATACCCAGGTTATAAGACATTTTTTTTTTTTTGGGGTGTGTGTGTATGGGGGGGGGGGGGTTATCGACCCGTTGTTTTTCAGGAAATAATGAGTATATATATATATATATATATATATATATATATATATATATATATATATATATATATATATATATATATATATATATATATATATTATTTACGTACGTATGAAGGCATTCTTTACGAATTACATTTAGAAGGAGGGGTTCTAGACAACCCCATGAAAACCCTGGTGCATAATGAGTCAACTTATGGTGGCTTTATTTATAAACTTTTCTCGATGGTCTGAGAGAACAGACTGGGGTAGTACACTTGATACGTCCGAAAGATCGAACGTGCTTTAGAATCTGAATAGTATTATAATATAAATCAAAATTATATGTTTCAAATCTTATCATTTACTTTACTTTCGCGACTAACTAGTAACAAATGTAACCAAGTTCCAGGTAGATATAATATAAATGCTACTTTTGAAAACGTATTAGTGTTTAACGCTTGCGGGGGGTGGTAAACAAGAACAATAACTCGAAGAAGTACAGTAGTGCCGACAAAACACATATAACAGGCATTTAAATAGCTCTGGAATGTAAGAAGTATATTGGAAAGTGATCTTTCATACTTTTTATCTGCAAGTTTGTCTAAGTATCAAATTCTGTTTCTAATCCATATGGGACAAACAAGAGTGTAACAACCTTGTTCCTTTTATTTAACCTTGTGCGCCAACAGCCTAAAAGTCCATAGGACTAACCTTGTGCGCCAACGGCCTAATAGGCCATCGGACTAACCTTGTGTATACACAGTCGTAATCCATATAACTAACCTTGTGTGTACACAGCCATACTCCATATAACTAACCTGGTGTATGTACTGACTAAGTACCTTATAACTAACCTTGTGTATACACAGTCATAGTCCATATAACTAACCTTGTGTATGTACTGACTTAGTCCTTGTAACTAACCTTGTGTGTACACAGTCGTAGGCCATATAACTAACCTTGTGCATGTACACATTTAGTCAATATAAGTAACGTTGTGCTTACTGACTTTGTCCATACAACTTACATTGTGCATGTCCAAATCACTAACCTTGAGAATACACATCCTTAGTCCATATTGACAACCCTTTTGCATATACTGACTTCGTCCATATAACTAACCTTGTGCAAAAACCGCCTTAGTCCATATCACTAAACTTGTGCAAAAACCGCCTTAGTCCATATCACTAAATAACTAATTTTTTGGATCCACATCAATGGTCCATAAAAGTACATTTTTGCATGCAGTCTTGGTCCAAAATACACTTTTGCTTAGATAAGCTTAAACGATGGGACTAACATTGTGCATTCACAGTCTTCGTACTACCGTTACTAATGGAACTAATATATTGTGCATGCACAGCCTTCGTCCATGTATCTAATGTTGTGCATTCACAGCGTAAGTACTTAAATTTGATTTTGCACTTGCAAGCACACCTGAAAGTCATAACAGATTATTTAGACTAGGTATGAATAATATATTACATGCATGCCATAAACTCTCCTAATGAGCTCAATTGACCGTTGGGGTGTTCAAGTCTGCAGGAGATGCTCACGTATCCTGGGTACCTCACTCCCAATTGGGAAGACAGTTCATTTGATCTCGAAAAACAAATTTCACAAGAACACACGTGAACTCACAGCCTTATTCAAGAGGACTAAAGCTGTAGATCCTTATCATCTTTGAAGATGGATTCTAAATGAGATATATGATTTTTTTCTCTCTCTCTTACCAAGTGTAGTCATTTTCAGATGATTAAAAAAACGAATGTACAATGACTAAAATAATTTTTCATTTATAATATAAATATAATTTGATATATTTATCATATAATATAAATATGATTGGATACATACATCACATTTTGATATACATGAGGACAATATTCAAAAAGATAAACACCGTTACGGTAATGATTGCTCTTCTAGTGTACTGCACGTCTCTGGTGTGAAGACCAATACACACTTCGATTGCTTGTACTTCAGCGAACTTCAGCTGACTAACGCGCAAAATTGCAAATTTAAATCATAATTCTAAAATACAATGTATGTTTGACTGTTCTCGTCACAAAATCATATCAGAATGTTCTAATGTTACTTATCAAAATTATTTTACGGTTTACTAGAAGTATCGCGTGAAAAGAAGTTATAAGGAATGAAAAGACCGACACTTTAAAACAAACCGCGAAGAGGGAAGTTCCGTGTGTTCTATCAAGTCTCACTTTATGATTCTGGAACAACAGCGACATCCTTGTCCTCTGATTAGTTTTCATCGTAAAAGCATTTATCTTATATATTTATCTTCTCTTTTTAATAACATCTTTCCTAGCTTGGTTCTCATGATGAAAAGTCAATTCCCTCCAAAATCTACGTCTTTCTTCTACCTTAAATTGTTTAATTTTCGGATTTCGTATTGAACGGCAAATGAACCGTGTTAACAAGGATTATTTTCTTCCATACATGTAGCACTTGATTGACACTATAGTACTTGTAGGCTCATCGCTTCCCTGGTTGCCTCAACATGTTGTTCTTGTTGTAGTTGTTGTTGTTGTAGATGAAATCATATTCATTTGTGGAATCATCAGACCTGCGCTTTCCTCTCATATTAGATTATATTTTCTTTACATTATCGAACTTCTGAAGTTTCCAGATATGACATTTCTTCCTTTTCTCGGGAGGTAGCATCCAGACTACACTAATTTTACGTTATCCTAGAAAAAGAAACAAAATGATTATGAAACAACTTTCAAGAGCAATCAATGTGCAATGTTAGAATGTAAATCTTAGAAATGAATATCTTTGTGTGTGTATTCATGGCTTAAAAATGGGTAAATCCATGTTATCATGATTTCCAAAGAGGATGACCATACTTTGTTTTGAAGGAAATTCCTGAACACCCTCACATTTTAATGTTTCCTTCTCCTTTCGTATAATGATTGAAACAGTTAAGTTTTATTTTGTCGTCAGTTTCACTGCCGAGACGTTATGTACTGGACAGAAGAAGTTAGGGATCATCCTCGTTCAAAATAGTGTTGAGTAATTTTCATCAAATACTGGAGCTAAACTAGGGACAATATTACAAAAAGAAACTGGTCAAACAAAATGTCTGGTCATTGCTTTCATTTTTTTTTTTTTTTTTTTTTTTTTTTAATATTCCCCATTTCCAATTTAATTAAAATGCTTATTTTTCCAAAAATCATATTCCTTTCTCTTTATCTCTTTTTTAATTACCCTTACTTTATAAACCTTCCAGATTCATAAAACACATGATTATCAAATGATTGTTCAGTTTAAAAACCCCTCATTTTAACGTAAATATGTTCTCCCTTTTTTTTCTTACATTTTCAAAATCTGGCAGGGTTGTCAGATTTTCGTTTATAGTGATGAGTTAAGTTTGAATACTGGATTTTCAAAACAATATCTTTGTCTACTGCATAATTGTGAATTATTCATTCCGTGCAGATTTTGGGTGAAAATTCTATTTTTCTGTAATTCGCATTTTTGAAGAAATTGGTATGAGATAGGCACTTGGATCCGTACTATTTTGTTGCCCAGAGTTGTGCAAATACTGACAACTTACTGAAAATTTGACAATATAACAATGCAAATAAAACAAGTCCCTATCACAATGGTAATCCAATGCAAAATCTAAATAAATATCCTTAACTTTTTTGCGCAGTATACATCATAGGCAAGTTAAATCTACATTGCAGAGAATCCCTATGTTAAAGCTGAACTAAGTCTTTAAAAACCCCCATGACGTAGTAAATTTTTTTAGGGAACGGAAATTGTTAGAAGTGAAACTAACAATCTCCGTCCCCTAGCTAAAAATACACTTGGTCATGTGTTGATTTGAACTTTCCCCCTGATGACGTTTTGCATACTAATGTATCGTGACCCAAAATCCACTACCTCGAGTACTCGAGCGGTATATAAAGAAGCCTGGACGTGTGGACATTGTCATTTGTATGAGATGTCGTCTACCTGTAAAGATGAGTTCAGAAATTAGAAAATATCAAAGAAAACCATACATTGAAATAGAAAATGGATAAAGTAATCATGAAATCTTCAGTTTTACTGAAATAACTAAAAGACGGGGTACGTAATCTTGGGAACTTGTGGAAGGGGATGGGTGGAAGGGGGTTGTTTTAGAACGGGATGGGGACGGGTCCGGGTGGGTAGGTTTTTTCATATGTTTTATATGAAATATTGCGAACCAAAAAGATGAATTCAAAATATCCATAGTTACATGTATTTACAATGTCAAAAAATTATATGCTACGGTTTACATTGATCAAAATTTGGTACATATGTGAAATAGTGGTGGGGTGGGGGATGTTGTTGGATTCAAGTATATCATTCAAACCAACAGACATGAAAGTAAATTGAAATGATTTATCACAAGCAAAGGAGATAAAATATACATGTAGATGAAGAGGGAGCCCAATGTTTATGATCAACCAAAACATGTTGGGCCGGAAAGGTTGGGGGGGGGGAGGCGGTAAAGTTATTGAAAATTTATATTATCTGAAGTGAAATAGTATATTGATCAGTGTTTACTGCTAAAAGTTTACATCAAAGAATGGCATGCAATTTATTAGACGGAAGAGTAGTTGGGAGGGGGATGCCGGTGTGTGTGTGTGGATTGGGGGGGGGGGGGGGGGGGGGGGGGGGGGGGGGGGGGGGGGGGGGGAGGGGGATGTCATATCGAAACATTGTCATGCAAAAAAGCACAATAAAAGTACATACATTAACATACTAAAATACGATTGTTAAATTCTTCTATGATATTCTATTTTCATTACATACGATTTTGTTACATATACCTGTATACTGTGAAAGGCAAGTACATAGCTATTTCTCTGCATTTTCCTCATTTCAAAATTTCTTTTAGAAAATGTAATTAATCAGCTAAATTTCGAGAATACAAAACTGCATGATAATTATAGTGTTTTACTTACATGATTTTTTTTAGAAAATACAATCCAATACAGGCCAATGGTCGGTATACAATTTTCTACAACAAACATGACCTCATTGTGTAGACACATGTGAAAATCGCGTGTTCGATTAGACTATTCGCATAATGAAAATGGGCTTTTATAAATTCATATCAATTAAAATATACATGTATACTAGTTACCGAATATTTGAACAAGCCTCATTATCCATTGGAATTATATTTATGATCGTTTGTATGATTATTTCCATTTATGTGTTAAGGGGGGGGTGGGGGGGGGGGGGTTGAACGTGGAGACCTTGGGATGCAACAGATGGAATTCGCATCGGAAATGGGAAAGAAACAATTTATAGAATTCTTGACAATCCTATTTTAAATTATCAATAATTTATAGGTTTCCTTTGTGTTGAAACTATTTTTCGTCGAACAACTCTACCTGGGCCATGTCTTGGATCCGTTTCCTCCCAATATCCCCATCTCAATAACTACCCCCCCCCCCTCCTGCAATCAAATTCTGTATAGCCCTTTTCTTTTCAGGGCCGGGTCCAAAATTTATGTTGAGGGGAATGGGGAACATAGTGGCCTTACAGTCTACACACTTTCCCGATACTATAACTATGACTAGGTCAAAGCTCCAGGTCAAGGTCACTAGGTCAAATGTTAAGGCATAAATTGAAAGGTCTTGTAATGGGCAACCTTCATGTATGATATAAAGTTTCTTCTGCGTAATGTTCCTCAGATTTTGCTGCAACCAGAAACTTTAACCAAAATGTTGACGACAGACGGACAGGCAGACAGACAGACGGACAGACAGGTAGACAGACAGACGGACATCGTCAATCTATAGACCGGATTTCCTTTGCTTTTATTCTGATGTGGCGAGTTGGAGGGATTTTGTGTGGTCTAAATCATCCATGAACGATCATCATATGCACTACTCTGGAGAAGAAATGTTGGAAGATAGAGTAAAATTACTTTGAATTTCTGTGAATTTTTTTTTAAATCCACATTAAAAGTATAGGAATTGGAATTTAAAATTAATTTCATCTGAAACTCATCAAAGCTTTAATTTATACTTGCATTCATATGGTTTCATTTTTGAAAAGCTATTCCTTTTTTATACGCCCGTCATTTGACGGGACCGTATTATGGTATGGCGAAGTCCGTCCCGTCTGTCCGTCTGGTCCGTCCGCCTATGGAACGCAATAACTTGAATACGCGTCAACGGATTTTTATGAAATTTATGACATAGTGATCAGACTGTGGAGAGGAAGCCGCCTTTCGATTTTCAGGTTCATCCGATTTGTCGTTACAGAGTTATGGGACTTAGATTTTAAAAATACAGTGAAAATATACTAAAATATTTAAAAATTATTAAAAATCTATTTCTGGTCGAAAATGTTTTGAAATTTGGTATACTTCAAGTAGAAAGGATGTTCTTTGACATATGTAACGGGTTTTTTAATTTTTTTGTCGTATAACCGAGATATTGTGTGTAATGGGAAGGGGGGGTGGGTCATATGCACATACATTTTAAGCTAAGGGCAAAATATAGGCGCATGGAACGCGATAACTTGAATATGCGTCAACGGATTTTCATGATATTCATACATTATGATTGGACTGTGGAGAGGAAGCCGCCTTTCAATTTTCAGGTTTATTCGATATGTCGTTACAGAGTTATGGGACTTAGATTGTTAAAATACAGTGAAAATATACTAAAATATTTAAAAATTATTTAAAAATCTATTTCTGATCGAAATGTTTTGAAATTTTGTATACTTCATGTAGGAAGGATGTTCTTTGACATATGTAACGGGTTTTTAATTTTTGTTGGTCGCATAAGCGAGATATTGTGGTGTAATAGGAAGGGGGAGGGGTGGGGTTAAATGTATATGCACATACATGTTAAGCTAAGGGCAAAATATAGGCGCATGGAACGCAATAACTTGAATATGCGTCAACGGATTTTCATGATATTCATACATTTTGATTGGACTGTGGAGAGGAAGCCGCCTTTCGATTTTCAGGTTCATTCGATATGTCGTTACAGAGTTATGGGACTTAGACATTTTAAAATACAGTGAAAATATACTAAAATAGTTAAAAATTATTTAAAAATCTATTTCTGATCGAAATGTTTTTGAAATTTTGTATACTTCATGTAGGAAGGATGTTTCTTTGACATATGTAACGGGTTTTTAATTTTTTGGTCGCATAAGCGAGATATTTGTGTGTAATAGGAAGGGGGGAGGGGTGGGTTAAATGTATATGCACATACATGTTAAGCTAAGGGCAAAATATAGGCGCATGGAAACGCAATAACTTGAATATGCGTCAACGGATTTTCATGATATTCATACATTTTGAGTTGGACTGTGGAGAGGAAGCCGCCTTTCGATTTTCCAGGTTCATTCGATAATGTCGTTACAGAGTTATGGGACTTAGACATTTTAAAATACAGTGAAAATATACTAAAATAGTTAAAAATTATTTAAAAATATATTTCTGGTCGAAATGTTTTGAAATTTTGTATACTTAAGGTAGAAAGGATGCTCTTTGACATATGTAACGGGTTTTTTAATTTTTTGGTCGCATAAGCGAGATATTGTGTGTAATAGGAAGGGGGGAGGGGTGGGTTAAATGTATATGCACATACATGTTAAGCTAAGGGCAAAAATATAGGCGCATGGAAACGCAATAACTTGAATATGCGTCAACGGATTTTCATGAGTATTCATACATTTTGATTGGACTGTGGAGAGGAAGCCGCCTTTCGATTTTCAGGTTCATTCGATATGTCGTTACAGAGTTATGGGACTTAGACATTTTAAAATACAGTGAAAATATACTAAAATAGTTAAAAAATTATTTAAAAATATATTTCTGGTCGAAATGTTTTGAAATTTTGTATACTTAAGGTAGAAAAGGATGCTCTTTGACATATGTAACGGGTTTTTAATTTTTTGGTCGCATAAGCGAGATATTGTGTGTAATAGGAAGGGGGGGAGGGGTGGGGTTAAATGTATATGCACATACATGTTAAGCTAAGGGCAAAATATAGGCGCATGGAACGCAATAACTTGAATATGCGTCAACGGATTTTCATGATATTCATACATTTTGATTGGACTGTGGAGAGGAAGCCGCCTTTCGATTTTCAGGTTCATTCGATATGTCGTTACAGAGTTATGGGACTTAGACATTTTAAAATACAGTGGAAAATATACTAAAATAGTTAAAAATTATTTAAAAATCTATTTCTGATCGAAAATGTTTTGAAAATTTTGTATACTTCATGTAGGAAGGATGTTCTTTGACATATGTAACGGGTTTTTAATTTTTTTGGTCGCATAAGCGAGATATTGTGTGTAATAGGAAGGGGGGAGGGGGTGGGGTTAAATTGTATATGCACATACCATGTTAAGCTAAGGGCAAAATATAGGCGCATGGAACGCAATAACTTGAATATGCGGTCAACGGATTTTCATGATATTCATACATTTTGATTGGACTGTGGAGAGGAAGCCGCCTTCGATTTTCAGGTTCATTCGATATGTCGTTACAGAGTTATGGGACTTAGACATTTTAAAATACAGTGAAAATATACTAAAATAGTTAAAAATTATTTAAAAATATATTTCTGGTCGAATGTTTTGAAATTTTGTATACTTAAGGTAGAAAGGATGCTCTTTTGACATATGTAACCGGGTTTTTAATTTTTTTGGTCGCATAAGCGAGATATTGTGTGTAATAGGAAGGGGGGGGGGGTTATAAGCACATACATGTTAAGCTATGGGCGAAAATATAGGCGCATGGAACGCAATAACTTGAATATGCGTCAACGGATTTTCATGATATTACTTACATTTTGATTGGACTGTGGAGAGGAAGCCGCCTTTTGATTTTCAGGTTCATTCGATATGTCGTTACAGGGTTATGGGACTTAGATATTTTAAAATACAGTGAAAATATACTATAATAGTTAAAATTTATTTTAAAAATCTATTTCTGGTTGAAATGTTTTGAAATTTTGTATACTTCAAGAAGAAAGGATGTTCTTTCACATATATAAGGGGTTCTTGAATTTTTTGTCACATATCCAGAAATTATGTGTAATGGGGGGGGGGGGGGGGGGTTTTATGCACATACATGTTAAGCTATGGGCAAAATATAGGTGCATGGAACGCAATAACTTGAATATGTGTCAACAGATTTTCATGATATTTGTACATTTTGATCAA
>AP027104.1:49292539-49447663 GCA_028142955.1 Pinctada fucata | reverse complement strand
GTTTCCATCGTTCTACTTCTATTGATGAGAGGTGCCTCTCTTGTTGACGTAATACCTATAATGTTGAATATAGAAAACCCTAATAATGCATGAAGTCTCTATAAGATTTTCCGTAGAAAAGCAGTACATAGTTTTTAATATATTAATATATTTTTTTCAAATATTTTATAATAAATTATTGCAAGTGAGAAATCGTATTGCAAGTGAAAAATTGTATTGTATGCTATTTTAATGGCAATAACCTAGTAGTATCAAACAATCTGCAACTTTGTCATTTTGATTCACATATGGGCATAACCAAAAGGATAAAGACCAAAACTTCATGATAATTATTTAGCATAATTACGTTCTAGGTTAAGCCCCTAGGTGAATCCAAAAATAGATAATATAAATGTAATCACGATGATAACAAGACTTCAGTTGCATCATACTGATCAAAAAGCTTGTAATGAAAACCGCTCTAAATATTCACATCTTATTGAGAACTTCAAACAATCCATATTTAGATTTGAACAACATTCAAATAATATACATTACTCATTTTTAAATCAACAGTAACCCTAGTCTAGAGATGGAAACTTAATCACCTTGTGAGGGAGTTTGTAATTTACTGCCAACTAATCGGTTCCACCTGTCACTGTTTTCGAGTATGCGCACTCTAGTGTCCAATGATGTGTATCCTAGTGAAATGAGAAAAAATGGCTACTACAGTATTGTTAAATAACAGAATTAATGAAAAAGTATATATCAAATTCTGTCTGTTGTTAAAAGCTGTATTGTCTTGAATGATTTTGTTATAGATACAACTTCCACTATTTTCACAGGGTATACCCTTCAGTTTCAACTGATCTATTTTCTTTAATTCGTTCTAGATAGTGCAATTTTCATAATTTATTTCTTTCATATTCATTCTTTTGTTTGGAAATTCCTACTATGTATTCACAATGCGTTGTTTATACGTTCAGATTCTCTGACCCCTGGTCAGACAGTACGGCTCTGCACAGTTTATCCACATAACTACACCATTTACAAGCGACTATCGTCCAAAAGCTTTTCCGTTAACACAATGATTCTCACAAGTCATGTGTTGTGGACTCAATTTTGAGTATCATATCTTCATGATAGAACGTGATGATGTTTAGAATATATCATTTGATCTTGCTGCAGATAATAGTATCCAATGTTACACGTCTTCAAGTTCATTTAAGAACAGACAGAATTTACAGCATGAACCAGACATGCACGTTTTGGGTACTTAACCCTCGTCAGTGATCCTCAATCTAAACAATGTAATATGACCAAAGAGCGTGAAAGGTATTATGTCCAAAAATGCACCAAAAGACGTAGCAGAGTGGGTGGGATATAATGCTACAGAACCCACGTTTTCAAAATTTCAAGAAATTTTGATAACAGAAATTTTCAAATGCGTTGAAGAAACGATCAACCGGAATTGATCGAACTTGACTACATATGCCCTCGGGGACTCCTGATCCACCAGCAGTGACACTCACCGAGTGGTACAAATGTTAACCGTCTTCAAGGTCAATAGCACCATTTAAGAAAAGACCAATTTAAAGCATGGACAAGACTTGCACGTTTCGGGTACATAAATCTTTTAAAATCGAAAATTTCGCCCTAATAGTAAGTAGAAGTTGCTCTAGCAACGTTTGACTTATATGTTTTACCATCAATCTCCTTCAATCTATTTGTACTGGCTTTTTCAATTTCCAGAGTCTTCACTCGTCGATCCAAGCTACCATACTCTATAAATCATTTATAACATTTTCAGTCAGCATGAAATAAAATTATTCCGCCATGATTTATTGAAATCTTCAAACTTAAAGCATGATGAATCTGATATGTTAAATAAAATTATCTTGTAGGGAAATACGATGATAGAGAAAAAAATACAAGTAAATTAAGTTAATATCAGTTTAAAGTATCTATCTGTAAGCATCAAAAGGTAAGGTTGTATTATATAAAGAACAACGAAGTCTGACAACTGTGCTGCCAGATAACTGACTTCTGAACAAAAGAATCCAAATACAGTTTACCAGACATGCAGATTTCGGATAGTCTCATCACTGGTAATTCATTTGCTGTTTTTTTTTAAATATTGAAATGACACAGTGGTTCCTCCATTAATACATCTAAATTCAAATAGCTCCAAGATTCCATATTGCATGTGTAGTCTACTCAGAGGCGTAATGAAATGAAATATGTGGCCAAACGTCATTTTTCCTATTCCTGTTTATCATAATATCCATCCGAGGTTATTCTTTTAAAATAAACAATCTTGACACTACGAATTCCCTCGCATGAAATTTTGCATTAACATTTGCTTTGATTCTAATATATTTAATTCATTTTGATTCTATATGAAATGTAATGCATTTGAATAGAATTGTACATAAAATGTCTATGGTACGCTCTTACTGACCTTCATTTACTCTCTCCTCGAACCGATGAAAACGGTAGTCTACAAAAGGCAAAATATTAAATTACCTTTCATGTACGTGTACTATGTTGATCAGATTAACAAGTTTATTAAACTTAATTATAACGGATCTGGTTTGCCATTCTTCTTAATCCCAACAATGGAAAGAGTGGCTTTGGACCGACCGATGATGACCCCTCCGACTGCACTTTTTTGCAGAGTAAATCTAAGTTTTATGGATAATATAAAGAATTCAATTGAAAATTAATTTCAACAATTTATTATTTATTTTATCGTTTGAAAATTTTATTTGAAATAAAGCTCTTACCGCTAATATTATTTCTCATGTTTTCCCTTCGGTCTATAATCAGCACCATTGACGTTGTTAATAACGATGCTCAAGAGCGCATAGGAATGTTTCATCGAGTCATCTCGACGTGTATATAGAGTTTTCTGTATAAGGTTTATTCAGGTATACGATGAAACATCGAAATTTATTCGTGTAATCTCTATATCGAGTAAAAGAACTGTTGAAGGTTTAATTTCAGGTATGTTGTGCGGGCTTACCTTTCACCTTTTAAAAAACAACCTTTGTATTGTATAGTAATGTGATCTAATGCATTTTAAAACCAAAGATCAATATCGGTCATTGATGGCGTTACAATCAATGTATTGTTTAGTTTGCTTTCCCTTTATGTATATATACAAATGAATTTGGGAATTACTGACCGGGCATGTAATTTTTTATGTTGATTAAAAACCAATACACAATGCATGTTTGCTCTTGTTGCATAAAATTGAAGTCCAATAGTTTGGTATTATTGAATGGTAATAAACAAATTATAATTTTAATGGATAACCCACACATGAAGTAAGAAAAGAAATGAATACATAAACAAATGAAGGAGCTGATAAGATAAGGGCTGTATTTAGCCCTGAATCTCATCCTTATACACAATGATCTATACGCAAGAAAAACTTTATTACATCATAGACGTATATACATTTATCATGTAAAAATAATCAAGCAGCGGGGTTTATTGGAAGTAATGTAAAAGAAAGTATTTATCTCTTGATAAGTCGATTAGAGACGGTATGTAATCTTTTTAATATTCTGGAAGTGGCTAAGGGCTAGTGAAATGTTTCCACATTCAACTTTCTGAAAATATACCTTATTTTCCTAAATTCATTTTCATTTTCCTAAGTATATTTTCTATTTTCCTAAATTTATTTTTTATTTTCTGAAGTTTATTTTTCATTTTCTTTTCCTAAATTTATTTTTCATTTTCCTTAACATATTTCTCATTTTCCTAAATTTATTTTTCATTTTCCAAAATACATTTCTCGTTTTCCTAAATATATTTATCACTTTCCTTAATTTATTTCTAATTTTCCTAAATATCTTTTTTCATTTTCTTCTTTTTTATTTTTCTTATTTGGCACTTACGGGCTTCCGTAATACACAAGAAAAACTTATTCATTACTAAAATGCAATGTATTTGGAGATTTCTCATACAACTTTTATTTTGGTAAGCTTATTCCTAGATACTAATATTACAGTCTAAAGAGTTGGGGTAGCCTTGTTGAAAAGAAGCTAATATCGATTTAAAAAGCGTTGAAAATTAAGAACTATTTGGTTAATATGGATATCTGCAAACTTTAAAATATAGTTATAGTCTAAACAAGATAATATAAAATCAAATTTAAAACACTGGTCTCAACTTTATTCATAAATTTTAAAATCTTGAATCTGAAATATCCTTGTATTTTGTATTCATTGGCTCAAAGTAGGCATTTTACCGCGAAATAGACACTTTGTAGAAATAAACAGCACGCTTTTGTTTGTTTCATTCCAAAATCTTGTGCATTTTATGTGAACATGTTAGAATAAAAAAATGAATGACTTTAAAAAGGAAAACATGAAGCTTTGCTTATATTATGGCCTAAAACACTGATTCGTTAAAAAAAAACCCAGCTCCCTTTTTCAGTTTGTCGTCTCTGAGGCATCGTTCCCCCTACAGATTCGTTAAAAAAAACCACCTCCCTTTTTCAATTTTTCGTCTCTGAGATATCGTTCCCCCTAACTACAGAACCCAACTTTGTAAGAAGATAGATGTGTATTTGTAATATACGCCTTCTGTAAAAGTGGCGTTCTGTAGCCCGGGGGGCTATGTTTTAAAAAAACTTTTCCATTTTCCATTGATTTCTATGGAAGAAAAAGCATATTTTGTCCAAAAATGAAGGAAAACCATGCAAGATAAATCTTATTCAACTGCTGATTATGATGAAACCAAGAACTGGCATCAATTCTGTGAAAGAATTTTCTTGAAGTTCCAATTTTGAAAATTCCACTATTTCAGGGCAGATTTTACGCCTTATCTTATCAGCTCCTTTATTGTTTAATCAAATACAAATGTAATAGATAAGTTGAAATAAGAGTTATCGAATACACATGTACTCATATATGATAAAAGAAATATGTTAGTTATTGAGCAAATAAACATGATTAACATACATTACTTCTCATTAAGAAAAAAAAGATATAGCACCTGGTACATGTACCTGAGATATTCACCTCTAAGTGATAAAATCCTACAGGAATTTTCAATTTCCTTCAGGATTTTTTAATTTCCTGCAGGAATTTTGTAATTCCCGCAGGAAAATTATTTCCTGCAGAAATTTTTATTTTTCCACAGGAATTATTTTTTGCAGAATATTCCTGCAGGAAAATAAAAATTTCTGCAGGAAATTATTTTTCCTGCGTGAATTTAAAAAAATCCTGTGGGAAATTGAAAATTCCTGCAGGATTTTGTTAATTAAAGAGAATATCTCAGGTACCAGGTGTGCACCAGGGAAATCAGTTTGGATTCTGACGAAGTTTGGTATCCCTATCTGATGGTAGTATTGGTTTTATAGTATCTCCGAGGGTGGGCGGGTGCAAAAATGAACTAACGTGCAAGTTAATAATTATTTTGCCCTTTGTTATATATTACATTTTGGGTGTTTGAACAGAATTGCTAGCGAGATGTTTATTACGAAGAATAATCAATGTTTCTTTTCCATAGTAATATAACTGATATTAATACTATCAGCCTTTTGTTAAATTATTACAGAGTACTGATTTTAAAAGATTTTACATTGTCTAGCATGAGGCTATGACATTACAACTATGTATATCATGTAGACATATTCGTATTCAAGTAAAATCTCGAGAGAAGAGTTATCTTTCTTCTTACTACAAGTCAGCACACTCGAAATGTTCTGTTGACTTCTCTGAATGACTTAGGAATGTATCAATGGGTATTGATGCAAAATCAAATAATTATTTCACTCAAAGAAATGTAAATACATTTGTACTATATAAGATCCAATTCCAAGGGATTAAATTAATTTCGGTTGATCGTTTCTTCAACGCATTCAAAAATTTCTCTTATCAAAATTTCCTGAAATTTCTAAAACGTGGGTCCTGTAGCATCATATCCCAACCATCCTGCTACGTCTTTCGGTACGCTTTTTCGACATAGTAACTGTCATACTTTTTTGGCATATTACATTGTTTAGATTTGAGGATCACTGACGAGGGTTGAGTATCCGAAACGTGCATGTCTGGTCCATGTTGCCAATTTATCTGTTCTTAAATGGTGCTATTCAATTTGAAGACGTTTACATTACATGGAACTAAAGCTTATACCCCTTCTTTTGTCTTTCTTAATGGTTCCTTGTCTACAGTTTCGTTGATGATGTCCCATATTCATTTAGCTGAGAGGGTAGGATATTGTTTGAGTTAAACATACTAACTACAAACACGGCATCAGTACGTGTGACCAAGTAAAATGTAGCAAGACATCGCATTCAAATAATACCGGTATATCATTGCCAAATTACCATTGTTTGCACATCTCAAAATATTCCTCAGCTAAGCAAACTCGGTAGGAAGCGAAAAATCTTCAGACGTCACTGACTTTTGATTATGATTTTCTGTTACAATCCTAAATTGTGCGTGGTTAGTGGTAACTTGATTTCTGGAATCCTTATATTTCTTCACCTTAATGACAGCAGAGATATCCATCTATCCTTATTGATCGCCATCAACAGGAATGCCAGAGTATTTATTGAAAGAAGGACTATAATTTACAGAATCAAAATAATCGCGATATATTTACGAACAGACATCCAACAACAACAATAATGCTACAAACGGGCAATCAGTACACCTATGTTTTATCACTATTCTCTTGGCTTATTTCTTTGGGTTGTTTTCCTGTATGGTGTCTTTTATTATTGTGACTTCAAGTGCTTCAAGATTGTGTTAAGTGAGTTTCGATGAGGACATTTCAACTTGGTTTAGTTAAAAATTGTTTACTTTGAATTCAAATTCATTTTTACCGTTTGGGCATATGCATCAACGAAATGACGTGGATCAGAATTGGAATATACCGAAATTTTCATTCTATGCTCCAACAAACTGTAGATGATGCATATGCTTCCTGGGCGCCTTGACATCTTTTTTCAGCTTTCTCTAAAATTTTCGAAGTTATTTAAGTTCACGTGCAGTTGTATTATTTTTTTTCAAATGACGTTAAAGAAGAAAAAAATATGTAAACAAGAATACGGAGCGATGCCCACATTGAAACAAACAATGCTGTGTAATTGTCTCCGTTTACTTGTATATGTCCGAGTTTTCTTTTCTCGTTGGAAACTGTCAATATTGAAATATGTGTCATATAGTACCGATTTGTGTTTCAGATATTGAATCCTCGTCAGTTGTACTTAATGTCAAACAGGTTGAGCGGCTCCAAAGTATCCAGAAGCGTAATTAAGCGAAAAATATGGCCATAAAATCATTGAAGGGTAGACGCAAAGGAGCTTAATTCTAAACATGATCAAAAAATTGTGCCGAAACCGAAAGTTCTGTTTTATATTTTTCAAGAATTTGATTTGTAAGCCTTTTGGTTGTGATTTCTGGAATCTGATTTAGTGCTTGTTTTTTTTTTCCTTTCATTCACTGATTCACAACAACCAAAGCCTTCCGACTAGATTTTTTCATTTAAACAAGACGAAAAATGGAACCTTTGAACAAGAGTTTCTTAAAAGAGAAATTACATTGATGTGTAATCAAAACTAATTAAGATAGATATATGAATTTGATTGAACGTAAAGGTTCTGAAGGTATAATTAGAATACAAATGAAATGAGGAATCATTTAATCAAGGTTTGGATAAAACCAGACAAAAAATTAGGGAAATCACCAAGATAATATGGCGTTGGTAGATGCCCCAAATTTATGGATCAGATTATACAGTTTTTAGGTCTTCAAATGGGTAGGGCGACGAAGCCCCTAAACTAATTTTCCAACACCAGATTGATCCATAAACAAATCAAGCAGACATCAATTTGAAACATGAAACAAATAGGAAAATTATTATAGGATAGGTTTCTTTTTTTTTTTGGACGATACAATGAAAAAAAGAACATTATAACATCCCGTCGTCCTCAATGTTGGAAGATATTATAGGTAAGATCAGTGAATGAAAGTCAAAACCCGAAATCAGATTCCAAACAACACAATCAAAAGTGACAAATATGGATAATGACCATATCCCTGTATACAGTACAAATTCGATAATTCAGAAAATCAGAAACCGAAGGCATACAAAATCAGAATCAAACAGGAACAAAAGCAAACAAACAAAAACCTCCACCACATGAAAAGAAGCGAACTCCCGATATGGTAAGCATCTCCTGCTTGCATGCAACACCCGCCGCTTCAATTCGGTAGAACTGTCACATGCGGTTACTTCCATTTCGGAAGACATAGAGTACAATCTTTGGTTGGATGGTTTAAATGGTCTATGACAGAATATCTTCCACCATTCTGGAGAGTGGGACATCATAGTGTATGACGAGTTCCCCATATCGACCGTAGAACTTCCTCAGTGACGATGTTAGTCGGTCACAAACATATCCCTGACTGAGAAGCTTTCCGAAAGACGCCTAGCTCTCAGAACAAAATCCGTTTATTTGGTACTTGCTCTGGCATAGCGTATCAACTGAGATATGAACACGCCATAAGCAGGCGATGAAGGGATTTTGCTACTCAGAAAAGGAAAGTTTGTAATTCTGAAATTGAAGTCGTCACGTTTTTCATAGAGTGAGGTGTTCATGTGACCATCAGTGTCGTAGGACAACATAATGTCCAAATAGGATGCTGAATTATTTGTCTCTGTAGTTTCATTGACTTCAAGCTCCGAAGGATAGATACTGCTCAGGTAATCCGCGAATTTTGGATTATTGATGGACAACACATCGTCTATGTATCTATAAGTGAAGTTGAAGTCAGAAGCTAAGTATCTTTTCCCTTCAGAGACCAAAGATTGAATGAATTCAGCTTCGTACGAGTAAAGGAAAATGTCAGCAAGGAGTGGGGCACAATTGGTCCCCATTGGAATTCCGACAATTTGCTGGAAGACCTTCCCTCCAAACGCCACAAAAAATGTTGTCGATCAGAAAGTTTAACATCAGATCTGAATAATATCTGTTTCAGTGTACTTATTTTCAGAATCGGACTTTTCTTTTACAAAGTAGGTTTTGTCATAGTTCACAACAATAAATTTGTATTTGCGATTACCGTTCTTACTTGTAAACGCATTACTTATAATTTTTGCGAATCTTTCTTTCAATTTAGAATGTGGAATTGTAGTGTAAAGTGTCGAAAAATCAAAGGCTTTGATCGAATGGACTCTACTACAATGAGTGGATTTCAGATGTTCTAAATGTTCCTTCGAATTCTTTAAAATCCACATCTGGTTGATACCACTGCGAGAATATACTGTCGAACAATATTTTTGAAGTCCAGATTTGATTTCAAATAAAACTTTGGTGAGTAAGATCGATACAGATTTGGTAGAACATTTTGAGGAACCGGCGATGAAACGTTTGTACGGATTGTTATGCATTTTAGGTATGCAGTATAAGTATGGTAATGATATATTATACAGTTAAAGTATACCATTGAGGGAGTTAGCACGATTCTGGTTCCCCGAGACCAGACCTATTTTCCGAGGCGAAGCCGAGGGAAATAGGTCTGGTCGAGGGGAACCAGAATCGTGCTAACTCCCTCAATGGTATACTTTAACTGTTTTATTATACCGAAACAAACATTATACTGAAACAAACATAGCTCTTATGTATACAGAAACAAACATTATACTGAAACAAACATATCTCTTAGGTTCACATGATTCCAAAGGAAATTCTTATTATTTTGCCTTGTCTTCTCGACTGAATGACTGAGTAACGGAAAATATTAATTTTTGATGATTAGATAAACAGAAACATCATTTATCATACTCATACATGTTTAATTTTTGATTGTTTTATTTTATTGCGGATTAATTTATGTGCTAAGCGGATAGGAGGCGGATTACTCTGCTCGCGTATTGATAGCGTCATCCGATCAATCTTCACATCATCCGATCAACCTTCAACGGCGCTGATTGGCTGATACTGACACACCCCCAAAGAAGCTCCGCCCCATTTTGAAACTAACTCCCTAGGGAAATAGTCTTCTCAACTAACGCACCCCTTTGCAGGGAAATAGTCTTATCAGGCGATTTTCAGGGATTTAGTTAAATTTAATGAGTCTCTTTTTATATAGGAAAAAATCAGTAGAGGCATAATAAATATATATATATGAAACAGAACCTCCTCACGAGAACAGAAAATAGGACAAACAGACGGATACAATAACACAAAATAGAAAAGGTACACACAGAAGCTGCAAGAATAGTGACAGGTGCCACTCAATTAACAAGCATAGAATTACTTTACAAAGAGACAGGTTGGGAAACAATGGAAAAAAAGACGTGAAACACATAAATTACTTCAATACTATGAAATAACAGAACATTTGACACCTAATTATTCTAAAGAAATCTTACCTATTCAACATTTTCAACAACATGATCACAACACTAGACATTCCTAAAACTATATAAATATATTAAATAAAAACACAAACAGTCAAATACACAAATGTTCGGCACCTTGGCCTTAATCAAGTGTACAAAACGACAATTGTTAATTGGTATTTTTACATTATATCTAAGCTGTTATTTAAATTTCAGGATTCAATAAATGGATGCCAGAACCATCCAGATGGCCGCATTTCACAATTTACCGAATATGACTTTTATTTCTTTTTTTCTGTGTCATTTTTGTACTAGCCTTATAGATATCAACATATTCATATTTGTCATTATTTTCATTTTTTGAATTCATGTTTTTCATTTCTTTCTGAACGGTCTAAGTAACGGGTGTTGTTAGCACACAGGAGGTGCTTACTGTCCCCGGGCAACTGATCTTATATCCATTGTGGATTCACTTTTGCTTCTTTGCAGAAAGTTAACGTTGATTGAATTATTTTAACATCTCCACAGAAACTTTTGTAACATGGATATTCATTGAAGGTTTCACTGTTAAAACTAATTTGTGTGGCGCTACACACGTGTTGACAGCTATAGAGAACTCCCTCCTCATTAGTCGGAAATTTTCTATTTCGTTAAAAATACTTAAGCAAACAGTGAGTTTAGATTGATTGTATTATTTGTAGGGAAAATATTTTCTATTTGTTTACGAAATATTTTCTATTTCTAGAGTGAATAACTGATGGACACTTCTTTGATGTTTATTCTAATAATATTCCATGGTAGCAGAATCCACAAATAAGTATTATGTTTGGCAAGCTTTTTGGGATCAACGGAATTGCATTTTTCAATTATAGCGTACATCTAATTTCTTCATCGAATTTATTCAGGGTAGTGCTACATCAATTGAAATTCCAAAAAAACCGAAACAAAACAAAACAAAAAACAACTAAAATACATTTGACTGTGTCAGAAAATATCTTTGACATTTATCAAGAACCACTGATGAGGATTTTCTATCCGAAACACGTGTCTGATGCATTAAAATTGGTATGAAATTTTCTTCTAGAAGGTTAAGAGTTGGAACACTCCCGTATTGTTATCATAAACACTTATTTCCTTTTGCAGTATGGAGCAGTTAAACATGTTCCCCGTGACTGGATGTTTGAGGTGTAATAATATCTCCTTTCCAGCTCTGTACCATGTAAAAAAGCTTTCTATTGGCTTTTTGTCAATTTGACATCATATATATTAGTTTGCCACTTCGGAAATTTGTCATTTCATCCATAAATACTCATCAAAATTAAAGGAGGTTGACATCTTAGCACCACCCCTTCAATGCTATTTTTGTCATAGATTTCATTGCTACTGAATCGACCCAACACAAAATATGGAGCCACACACTCTCTGCAAATTAAATGCAGAAATCTAAAATCAAAAATTAATTGGAGGGCGCTACTGAAAAACATTTGGCTGTGTCAGAAAATCACTTCAAATGACATTTAACAAGTACCACTGGTGAGGATTTACTATCCGGAACACGTGTCTGGTTCATTAAAATGGGTTTGAAATTTTCTTCAAGAAGTAAGAGTTGGAACACTTCCGTATCATTTGGCATTTGATTAAGTACCACAGATGAGGATTTACTATCCGAAACACGTGTCTGGTGCATTAAAATTAGTATGAAATTTTCTTCAAGAAGGTTAAGAGTTGGAACATTTCCATATTATTACAATCATTTGTTCTAGGTTATTATATCGCAGCCAATGAGTAAAACTCACCCTTGTTTTTAGATAATAAATAATACGTAGATAGAAATTTAAATAAGCTATAAGCTTAATTTTTGATCGTAGTTACTAGCTTCATTTTAATATGATTCATATGAAATTTGAATATGTATCAACTGTACTAATTACCACGTTCACCTTTTTAAGCGCACCTACAATGCATTCCGTACTTACACTGGGCTCCGGAGATTGTCCATAAGATTAAGGGCAGGGTTGCGACTTTTGATAGAAATGAGGTAGAAGGAAGAAGGATATGTCCACATGTAGGGGAACATCTCCTCAAACTGTTCAGACCAAAAATCTAAATTTGCCCGTTTCGAGGTAATTTTTTGGCTATAAACGTCCATTTTTGGCCTATTTTAACATTTTCAGCTTTTTTAGAATACCTTATCATAACTTTACATACCTCTGCTATGCATGAAATATAAAGGGTTTATATTTATTCGTATTTTTCGGGAGTTTTATAGTTTGTGTATTAATTAAAGACTATTTCGAGAAATTTTGAAAAAATAAATCGTTCTAAGGGCAATATTTTCTTATAAATACGATATCGTTGGTTGCCATGGCAACGGCTTGTTATTATTATTAATCGCTAGAAGGTCTATAGTTGCATAATTTTTTTTACGTATACAGCTATGGTATTTCTTTATCCTAAAGCATTCAAACCAATATGTAACCGATTTAGTTTTAGATCAAAATGACTCTCTCTATAAATAACACAATAATTTATGCAAAAAATCTACATTTTGACCCAAAACATAGAGTTTAACCGATCGAATTTCTAATTATCTCATTTTTAAAGAGTATAATGTATAGTATATATTCTGATTTTTGAATCTTTGGTAGCAGACCTCTCGAAAAAATGAAAATTTCCCCCTATTTCCGGCGACTTTTCATTACAAATATGTATTTTTACCCAAAATACTCATTCGGCAATGACAATTTCAAGGAGTATTATTTTTTTCTGAAATAATGTGAAAAACTGAGGTCATACTATTTATCGTTCATGTCAGTTTCAAATATTACGTCATATGAAAACAGCCTGTAGTCGCAGCCCTAACCTTAACTTGTCTTTTTGTTTCTATGAAGAGGGGAAATTGTCCCCGTATGTTTGTCATATTTTCTTTTTTATCGTGAGAAAGTTCTGTAATTTGTAAGCCGTTTGATTTTTAATGTTGGAATATGATTTCGGGTTTTGTGTTTGACTATCATTCACTGATTAGATATTTGGGGCATTCTTCCAATATCGTTCTATTTCTTGATTGAATAATGATGGTCTAGTATGACTTTTGCTAATTTAATGGTAGACACATAAACTCATTTTCTCTCAATTTCGTTTCAATGATTCAGTGGCTCCGCGTAGAAAACATTTGTTCAATTTATCCGTTATCACATTCTCTTCTAGTCCTCTCTTGAATACAATTTAAGTATCTTGCTGTGTTTCGCTACAGAGAATAATTGTCTTAATTTGTGGTTTTTTACGGGTATGTAACACACAGCAAGTGCATTTATCGTACATGTAATGGGCGCCATTTTCAGATTTTCGATAAATGGGATGGAATAACACCCTGCCCCTTTCCTCTACAGGGAACCGACACGTTATATATACATATGTATTATTTCAATGATCAACATCTGGATTTTCAGATATATCCCGAAGAGTGTTAGGTCCGGAACTACGGACATCTTGACCCCAGGAGGTGCTGTACTCGCTTCGCTTGTAAACGTCTCCTTGTGTTGTTTACTATATGGGCCAATGGCTAAACCTGGTGTCCAGTTCTCAGGCTTCTTTACATCCGTCCAAACTCATATAAACCCCAAAATTCCAGGTTTTGTCATTAAATTTCTTGTGCCTACTACAAAATATTTAAGTCTCAACACTGAAAATAGAAAAATCTTCCCTGACCATTTCTTCGAATACGAAACAAATACGTACTGTATATTGGAACCCTGGGAACCCCCTCACCACCGTGTATTTTTTCTAGAACCGTCATGCGTTTGTGAATGTAATATGGAAGTTATATTGTGAATGATATACACAAATAAATTTATCAACAAAAAGTAAAGATTTTCCGTGAAATTTTCAACAAAAAGTATCTTTCGGAAGAAAATGGATGGAAATAAAAGATATTTAGCCAGCCCGAGGTGTTCAGTGTGCGCAAGTACTCATCAAGTTGGCAGAATAGATGAATAGATGGCACATAAGTATATAACAATGCAACAATCAACAAAGTCAAAACGGAAACTCGATAGTATCATACAGTGAACTCTTCAGTGTATATTAAAAATTTTGAGTCTTGTGACTGTCCTTAAAGTTTTCCCTGGTCCCAGAATGCTAGAGGGGACGGAGGTGGGGGATTTTGATATTGTTTTATGGAGTAATTAGTGACGAAAATAGCACAAATAAGAGCCAGTCACGCTAAAGTTTTAATTATTAGAGTTTGAATCAACGAAATAATTAGTACATAACATGCTTAGGCAGCAAATGTCAGCATAGATGATGACCTAGTACGTCTTATGAAAGAAATCATTCGGTCTGACTGCAATGTCTGGTTAGAGGGAGACTCTTATGTAGCCAAGTTCGATCAACTTCGGTTGATTGTTTCTTCTAAGCATTCGAAAATTTCTGTCATGAAAAATTCTAGAAATTTTTAAAATGTGGATCTTTTCGATACCCTTTTGGGCACAATAATTTCACACACTTTTTGGTCATATTATAAGACATACTTACCTGATCTGTACATCAAAACGTACATCGAGACAATCACCGA
Source organism: Pinctada fucata (assembly GCA_028142955.1). Classification (NCBI taxonomy): domain Eukaryota; kingdom Metazoa; phylum Mollusca; class Bivalvia; order Pterioida; family Pteriidae; genus Pinctada; species Pinctada fucata. The sequence continues at coordinate 49,432,743 of AP027104.1, read as the reverse complement.
ATTTGACAGGTTTCCATGGAGCTGTTGCGACGGGTGTTGCATGCAATCAGGAGACGCTGACTCTCCCCGGGTACCTGGTCTCACTCGTTCATTCCGGGGTTCGCAACCGTTTCGATGGGAATTCTCACGATTTGGCCTTGCCTTCTCGACTTTGAGACTGAATAATTATTTAAGTACTTCTTTGATGTTTATTATTGTTTAGATTGAGGATCACTGACGAAGGTTAAGTACCCGAAAAGTGCATGTCTGGTCCATGCTGCAAATCTATCAGTTCTTAAATGATGCTATTGAATTTGAAGACGTTGAAAATTTGTACCACTTGGTGAGTGTCACTGCTGGTGGACCAGGAGTCCCCGAGGGCACATGTCGCCAAGTTCGATCAACTTTGGTTGATCGTTTCTTCAACGCATTCGAAAATTTCTGTTATGAAAATTTCTTGAAATTTCTAAATCGTGGGTCCTGTAGCATCATGTCCCAGCCATCCTGCTACGTCTTTCGGTACATTTTTGGACATAATAACTTTCATACTCTTTGGTCATATTACATTGTTTCGATTGAGGATCACTGACGAGGGTTAAGTACCCGAAACGTACATGTCTGGTCCATGCTGCAAATTTATCAGTTCTTAAATGATGCTATTGAATTTGAAGATGTTTAAATTAAATCGACGTAATATTTAAAGATGCTTACATACAGGTTCGTATTAACATAGACAGAGAAAGTATTTTGAAATATTTTTCGATGTAAATGACTTTTATATATCGATTGATGGTTCAACCATATTGCCAAAACGTAATTTATCCGTACAAAAAGATAAGTACATGTAACCAATGTGCACCTAATGTAGATAGGACCGTCATCTGCTTGCATACAAGTCAATATTGATTAAATCAACAGAAAGAGAGAAATCGAGAGTTAACAAAAATGTCAGAGTAATAAATCACCAGGAAAGATATTCAGCACTTTTTTACAAAATGCATTATGAGATATGTGTCTACTAACCTATTCAGTACAATAATACTGTTACGGCAAAATGTTTCAGCGAAACATTGATTTAGGTCACTGGGCTTTTTCATGTTCCTTTTATAATTACTTCTGTCGTTATTTTGACAAGATATAACACAGAATTTAGGTGGATTTCTAGAAAAATTCTAACGAAAGTACTTTTACCTATGTGTACTCAGAAAGTACCATCTGGTGTCGCCATCAAATTCACAGCGGTAAATGAATAAAAGTTCCTAGGGGTCATACTTTTCAAACATTGTTTATATTCTTTAGAGGATGATGCAATTTATTTAAAATGGCTGAATTCATACATCAAAGCAAACGAATTGCACAATGTGTAATATAACGGAATTCGCTGGATGGAAAGAGACAAATATTATGAATCGTCCTCTTTAATTGTGTATGCGAGTTATCTCATCTGTTTCGGTTTTGAAGGAAGTTGACGGTGGGAGATTTTCAACAACATCCACACCTACCTCCACTAAAAATTTGGTAGCACCCTGAGATAATTTGTATTTTATCGCACAAAACTGTCCACATTTGATTCATCCTTTGACTGTTTGAATCTAGCGATACGAAAATCCCGAGCCCGAGTTTTCATTTGGATCATAAGACGACATACAAATTCTTAATTTGATCAACAAATTAATAATAAATAATTTAATTTGACAATATCAAGGTAAGAAAATGATGTTTGTTTAGAATACAGGTCAAATAAATATGATTTACACTAGGTGAAATCCCTCTGCCATTTAAGAGCTGACAGATATTTATAATCTCGCGTCTCTTGTTTTATCGAAAAATATCATTGACATTAAAGGAGGTTATTTGGATATGCTACTGAATCGACCCTACAGGAAATTTGAAGCCGCGCACTCTCTGTAAAATAAATGCATAAATTTAAATTCTAAAAATGAACACCAGAGGGCGCGTATTATTATATTACAATAACACTTAACTCTAGATTTGAAGGACAGATGATAGTATAATACAGTAGAATACCGTGACTGAACAGGCAAACACTGATAATGAAAGATGTTTTTATAAAGACGCCATATGATGGTATCCAACCAATCAAATTCAAGTTAATATTGTGACAAAGTTCCCATTTCTTTAATTTGTAACTGTTGTATCGTTTACAGATATTCTTTTTCAAGTTGATCGTAGTTCTATACAAAATCATAATCACCATGACGGATTTTGGACTTTTCTGCTGCTTGGCTCCATTGCTTTTTATCTTTGCCATTGCATTGCCATTAGACCTTTGTTAGAAAGCACAAAATGTCCGAGTCACCATCTTTTGGTGTTGTTCTACATTATGACGTCACTGTTAAAAGACGCAATTCCATTGAGACGCAACAATGAAAAAGAGCGCGAAAATTGCCTATCTCGGACATTTTTCGTCACTTTGTAGGCCATTATGAATTTTGGCAAATTGTCAAATCAGCAAATAAAAGTCAAACACAAAACCAAAAATCAGAATCCAAAAATTCCAATCCAAATAGCATACAAATTCATGAAAATATGAAATAAAAACCAAAAATCAGAATCCAAAAATTCCAATCCAAATAGCATACAAATTCATGAAAATATAAAGTAAAACCAAAAATCAGAGTCCAAAAGTTCCAATCCAAAAAGCATACAAATTCATGAAAATATAAACTGAAACCAAAAATCAGAATCCAAAATTTCCAATCCAAATAGCATACAAATTCATGAAAATATGAAATAAAACCAAAAATCAGAATCCAAAAATTCCAATCCAAATAGCATACAAATTCATGAAAATATAAAGTAAAACCAAAAATCAGAGTCCAAAAGCTCCAATCCAAATAGCATATAAATTCATGAAAATATAAAGTAAAACCAAAAATCAGAATCCAAAAATTCCAATCCAAATAGCATACAAATTCATGAAAATATAAAGTAAAACCAAAAATCAGAGTCCAAAAGTTCCAATCCAAATAGCATACAAATTCATGAAAATATAAAATGAAACCAAAAATCAGAATCCAAAAATTCCTATCCAAATAGCATACAAATTCATGAAAATATGAAATAAAAACCAAAAATCAGAATCCAAAAATTCCAATCCAAATAGCATACAAATTCATGAAAATATAAAGTAAAACCAAAAATCAGAATCCTATACAAATTCATGAAAATATAATATAAAATGAAACCAAAAATCAGAATCCAAAAATTCCTATCTAAATAGCATATAAATTCACGAAAATATAAAATAAAACAAAGAAAGAGAGGAGATCCCTAACAGTGGAAAACAGCGGAACGAGTAGAGTAAAGCGAACAGAAAATAACACAGCGCCATGGAAACACAATGAACATCACTATCTTATGAACAATCTCTAAAGAGTCCAGAGTAAGAACTAGTTTGTTGTGGGTTAAATAAATAAATGAAGACGCACAGCATAATTCAAAACGGCAGTTCGAGTGTTTTCAAACCCTGCCAAACATAATACTTTCTGTTTGAACCTGTTACTAGTATTGAAAATACTAACACAAAGATCACAGAAGTTATGTTCTAATTCGCCCCGCTCAAACGAACATAAAATATTTATCAAATAAAACAAAACTCTCATATGGGTGATGCCACTTGCCATATAGCTAAGTTTATTCAGGTAATGTACATAACAGTAAACGCGATATCAGTCAGTGTGAAGCCAGCTGTCATCGTGCATATGAGTCCTATAAGGAACCAAATATGATATAACAGGAATTGCTTCTGAAATTAGAAAATGTACTTTAGAATCCGGTAATTCTTCGAAAAAATGTCGTGAAGTAGCTGTGGCAAAGGCTCGAATGGCCTTACTCTCTATCATTCCACTATATAAAGACTCTGTTCACGAAACTCACACAATATGCAAATAACCTGTTCACCAATAAGAACACTCGACTGAACACTTCTCAGTACTAATCGAACACTATTGACAAATCGAACACTTGTCTCTATTCGAACTCTCACTTATACCAAAACGAACACTCTAGTTATACAAACTCGAACACTCTATAATCCATTTAACGATCAATCAATGACCCATAAATCGATCATAGTACCTTTGATAAATTCATTTTCACACGCCAACAAACAGTAAGAAACTGCTTAGAAAATAGTCCCTAAATAGAATGAACTAAAGCATTCTGCAAAGAAGCAAACGTGAAGTTCCAATAGAGATGAGATCAGGTAATGGGAGAGCAAGTATCTCCTGCTTGTTAAGAATGTGAACCGAATATCGACACTAGTATTTGCTATAATAATTGCTAGTTTAACAGATGACCTTCCAAAATGGCTTCGGTTCACCTTGGTATTTATTTTCATTTGTAATTATTCATGTTTTATGTTACCCTGTCTTAGCCTCCATGTCATGTAAACGTCTTCAAATTGAATGGCATCATTTAAGAACAGATAAATTGGCAACGTGGACCAGACATGCACGTTTCGGGTACTTAACCCTCATCAGTGATCCTAAATCTAAAAAATGTAATATGCCAAAAAAGTATGAAAGTTACTATGTCGAAAAAGTGTACCGAAAGACGTAGCAGGATTGGTGGGATATGATGCTACAGGACCCACTTTTTAGAAATGTCAAGAAATTTTGATACCAGAAATTTAGAATGCGTTGAAGAAACGATCAACCAAAATTGATCGAACTTGGCTACATGTGCCCTCGGGGACTCCTGGTCCACCAGCAGTGACACTCACCAAGTGGTATACATGTAAACGTCTTCAAATTGAATAACATCATTTAAGAACAGATAAATTGGCAACGTGGACCAGACATGCACGTTTCGGGTACTTAACCCTCATCAGTGATCCTAAATCTAAAAAATGTAATATGCCAAAAAAGTATGAAAGTTACTATGTCGAAAAAGTGTACCGAAAGACGTAGCAGGATTGGTGGGATATGATGCTACAGGACCCACTTTTTAGAAATGTCAAGAAATTTTGATACCAGAAATTTAGAATGCGTTGAAGAAACGATCAACCAAAATTGATCGAACTTGGCTACATGTGCCCTCGGGGACTCCTGGTCCACCAGCAGTGACACTCACCAAGTGGTATACATGTAAACGTCTTCAAATTGAATAGCATCATTTAAGAACAGATAAATTGGCAACGTGGACCAGACATGCACGTTTCGGGTACTTAACCCTCATCAGTGATCCTAAATCTAAAAAATGTAATATGCCAAAAAAGTATGAAAGTTACTATGTCGAAAAAGTGTACCGAAAGACGTAGCAGGATTGGTGGGATATGATGCTACAGGACCCACTTTTTAGAAATGTCAAGAAATTTTGATACCAGAAATTTAGAATGCGTTGAAGAAACGATCAACCAAAATTGATCGAACTTGGCTACATGTGCCCTCGGGGACTCCTGGTCCACCAGCAGTGACACTCACCAAGTGGTATACATGTAAACGTCTTCAAATTGAATAGCATCATTTAAGAACAGATAAATTGGCAACGTGGACCAGACATGCACGTTTCGGGTACTTAACCCTCATCAGTGATCCTAAATCTAAAAAATGTAATATGCCAAAAAAAGTATGAAAGTTACTATGTCGAAAAAGTGTACCGAAAGACGTAGCAGGATTGGTGGGATATGATGCTACAGGACCCACTTTTTAGAAATGTCAAGAAATTTTGATACCAGAAATTTAGAATGCGTTGAAGAAACGATCAACCAAAATTGATCGAACTTGGCTACATGTGCCCTCGGGGACTCCTGGTCCACCAGCAGTGACACTCACCAAGTGGTATACATGTAAACATGTTATTATATGTTATTTTATGATCTATTGTATTGATTTCAGTGTATAATGTGCGCCTTTCAACTGGTATTGTCTCATTAGTGATGATCGAAGCCTAAGTAGAGAAAATCCGAATAATAAAATAATTCTAAACATGACATAAAATGTATTCTAAAGAACTTGCTAAAGACGGAGTTATACCATCAGGAATATAGTCCTTAGTTTTAGAATATATCAATTTGGAGACGGATAATTTACAAATTTTTTTTCAAGTTCAAGTCCATTCATTACTTTATGCCAACTGGCACATCAGCAACATATATATACAATACATACATAAATGAATATCAAGGTGGACAATATGACATATCAAAATACATATGAAAAGAAGGCGAATAAATACATGTATGAGATATATATATTGCGAGCAACAGTTATCAATATGGTACTAAAAATAGATATTATGATAGGCAATACCATTTCGATGATATGATATGACCCATCCAGGGATCCAACCAACAAACACAATCACAACAAGTACGAATGTATTCATGGTTCGATCCCTGAACAAATAAGCCATATAATTGGGATAATAACATCAATATCAATACATTTATGCATTCTTATAAGCTACTAGTAAATGAAATATATTTTCTTTTAATTATAATTGATATTTCTCTTTTTTAGATGTTATGTTTAAAAATATATTTCTGGTCGTACCGAAACACGAAATCGAAACTGTGAAACTAGACGAATTTGTCCTCTGGGACTAACAGTCCACCAGCAGATATATACATGTTGTAACCAAATGCACTGTGCAGCATCGCTGGACTTAAGTTGGTGAAACCACGAATAAATAAAAATCCCAGTTGAAGGAAAGGAAATAGGAACTGCAATAATTGCTTTGATTAAATTTCATCTTTTCATAGCCTACATCCTTCTCTAAACTTATGCTTTTACAATCATGGACTCGTTAGTAAGTAAAACGCCGTTGTCTTTACAAACATTCTGACAATGCGTTGAAACCACCACAACATTGTTCTTAACCTATTTCGACCACGAGGTTCCTTTTGTCAGAATGTTTGTAAAAAGTACAATGATTTCATGATTGACAAAGAAAGAATCATCAAAATATCATTTTTTACAAGGACATTGGCTATGAAAAAATTAAATTGAATCAAATTAACCACAACAGTACCTGTTTTCCTTCCTTCAAACGAGCGGTATGCCTCCATTTTGTGTTCGTGGTTTCACCAACATAAGTAACGTGATGTTACACAGTGAAATGGCCCAAACAATCAATATTGAAATATTTGTTCTCTTATAGTAATTTCAGTGCACCATATGCGCATTTCAACAAGTTATCTCTCATCAGTGATGCTAGAGGCCAAAATAGAGGAAATCTTAATTAGGATGTATGAAGAGCGATACTCTAAATACTACATAAAATGTACTGTATTCTAAATGTGTTAATTTAATATATCTCGTTTTTGTATTCAAAAATGTTTTAGTGTGATTGTTTTACGTATTGTTTGTTAATTAGGTCTTCCGACTTCCGTCGGAAGACCTATTGTTTTCGTAACCGTGGAAAATTGGATCAGCGATTTCTCAAGAACCCTGTAAGCTAGGACATTGAAAGTTCTCCAACGTTACGTTTGGAGTAAAAGCTAGATTGGTCTTTTTTATTTTTGGTCTCTGTTATTTTTTTCATCATGTTTTTTAGTAGATTCAAATATTTGACGGGAGCGTCGAATTACTCAAAAGGACCGAAAATTTCATGTTTTGCTATTTGTAAGCTTAAATATCTCGTATTTTGCTATCTACAATTTCCATTCTTTTTGAAAGTCGACAGCCATGCAAGATATGAAATGCTAGATGCACACTGTAACGATTTATTACGATGACGTCCTTCACCGTCCTTCATATTTCCAAATTCAGAAGTTCATAGGAGGAAGACACTTTTTTGCTTATAATAGTAAACAAAAATTAAGCTTATGAAGTTTCCTAAAAATTTCAATATTATTATTTTTCATCCATATATCTGTCTTATTTAGTCTTTCTGATTTTTCCTATCTCTTACTGTTGAAAAGATATGAGCATCGAAATTTTGAGTTGGGTATTTCGATACACCTTCACGCCAACAGATCGGGCGCACACTAAAATTGGTAGTCCGAGTCCGACTCGAGAAAAGCAGTGTTGAGATTTTCAAATTCCGATTTCACTGCAATGATGAATATGCATTTCATAAATACATTTCGATATACACAATTTGATTTTAAAACAGTTGATTAATTTAGAAGAGATCAGCTACAAACCAGAATTTACACACAAAAAGTGGTAGTTTGATTCCGATTTCTAACCTACAAACCTGTTTCTAAACTTCAATAACTATATTTTGAACATCAAGTTTAATTTCTAATTCTAGCAAACGTTCGAACATAATTTTCGGTTGGTTTATTTACAAATTGATGAACAATTTCTCCAACATTCTTCCCTCCCCTCGTTTTTCGAAAACAGTTCTGTTTATATTGAACGATGTCGCCATGATGGAAATTCAAAATAAACTTTGAAAAAAGGGAAGGGGGGTCCAAATTTGAACCTGCACAGCGAGAACCTCATGGTATTTATATATATATATATTGAACGTAACTTGTTATTACCATTTCTCAAAAAATTGGTTCTACAGCTACGAGCTCGCCTTTTATATGGGGGAAGGGGGCAGGAAGAATTTGCAAAAAAAAAATCCCGGCTCTGAAAAATGCTGAAAAAAATATTCCGGCCCAAAGGGCCGGCAATTTTTTTCCCCGGACCATGCAAAAGTAAGGATACATTGCATGATATGGAAATTTTTGCTGGCCCTTTGTGCCAGACAATTTAAAGTCAAAAAATTAATTAATATAAATACAAACTGTTCACATAGCTGTTTCTACCAGAGACCTAATACGCATAGGCACAAAAATCTAGAAAAGGTTCTATTTAAACATCATACAATCTGTCTGAAATTCGCTAATTGCAAAGAGACATCTGAAGGAACGGTTATTAACTCATACTCTGTAACAGCGGGGAGTTTAACTTACACAGACATTCACAACATTTGACAATTTGTTTAAATCCGGCCCGAAGAACCGGCGAAAATTTTTCTCCGACTCTGGTAATGGCTGAAAAAAATGGCCTGCTCAGAAAATTGCTGAAAAAAATTTACCGGCTGGCAATAGAATTCCTGCCCCCCCCCCCCCCCCCAAATCAAATGGTTGCTCACCAACAATTATCGGTTTGAAAATTTAATGTTACTGCTATTTGAAAACTTAAATATATAATATAAATACATGTAATGTGACGTCCTTCATATTTCCAAACCAAAAATTGTATAGGAGGAAGACACTCTTGTTGCAACCGCAACAAGAAACCTTTCTAGTGTTGTAGTCTTATTGATTTTCTTTTTTCCACTGTTACGTTGGACTAGACATCATGTTGGAGATACATTTTCCATCACTTTATAAAAATATATAGAAAAAAACGATGTCGCTTGAAAATTACTGACATCGAAAACTGAGTACAAAATCATTATCATAGACATATCATAGACATCGATGATATGTTTTTCAACAATTTCTTTTTAGATCTAAGCTTACAAAAAGAAACTATTAAAACGTCGAAAAGCCGAACAAACAATCGAAAGAAATAAACATCAAAGAAAAACCTAACAGTTATGCAGTCTCAAAGTCGAGAAGGCAAGGCCAAATCGTGAGAATTCCCATCGGAACGGCTGCGAACCCCGGAATGAACAACACTCCGAAGTGAGACCAGGTACCCGGGGAGAGTCAGCGTGTCCTGATTGCATGCAACACCCGTCGCAACAGCTCCATGGAAACGTGTATATGTCATGTCACTGTTGGGCCTCATTGTATGAAAATATCTAGAGCATTCATTCTAAAGCAACGCATGAGACAGCTTCGATGACATATCATATACAATGTGACCATATATAAAATTCAATTACAAGACTCCATAGGTAAACTGCGCGTGAGAAGGTTGCAAAATGAACGAATGTAACAACAAATAGCGACACAATCTGGCCTGGGATGTTTCATAAAGAGGATTATAATGATCGATCTCCTACAAATTTATCAACAGCAATGCTATATCAAGTGCTCTATCAAGATTATATCGCTAGATTAAAGCAACAGATGGGTGTCAGCCTCATATTTATATATAAGGCCGAATTAAAAATATCTATGTTTGGATGATTGTTAATGTTGCAGAATGAAAAGAGAAAATAATAATAATTGTATAAATGTAGTAATATGAATGGTCATCATCCTCATATCTATTTTGTTATACATTATTCAATAGAAGAATAAGGTGAAGATCTCCCCCAAGATGGTGTTGCAATGCCAACAACGAAAACACACGCAAGAGAGAGGCGAAAAGGTGAGGGTATATTTTGGAACGCAGTTCTAGAATGCAGTTCACCATTCGATATTACAACTAGTGCAATCGACATAACTTCATTCCCTACTTTTGATATTTACAAAATGATTATGGAAATACTAATTAAGAGGGCAAGATCTAGCATAGGGGAGAAGGGTTGATGTAAAATACAAAGAAATTTGAATGTTGACAAATTCTCATCAGTCATGATAATACTTGAAAACATAAGTTTTATAGTAATCCCCTGTTTAGGATACTGAAATTATCAGGGATTCATGCCTAGGGTTATACTAATACACACTACGAACTTGGTGAGGATACATGACCTTGTTACCATGAAATGAGACCGAGAACTTTGCCAATATTTCTGCAATTCTAAAAACCCTCTTATTATTCTAATTCCAAACTTTTGTAGTAATGTTCCCTCAACAAGTTTGTAATGTGTATTAGTCTATACCCAGGCATGAATCCCTGAATATATCGGTATCCTAAGCAGGGGATTACTATAAACGTTTGAGCTATTTCCAACTGTATGTTTTGAAGTATTAGTATGATGAGAATTTGTCAGAATTGAAAGTTCTCGGTAATAATTATATTTTACATCAATCCTCCTTTCCAATGCTAGATCTGCCCCTCTTAAAGATACAGTGTCCCTGAAAATGAATTTTATTGAAAACGTAAAATTCATTCCGAAGGGTCTAGATTGATGAAAAAAGGACCCATAAAAAGTTTTATTTGAAAATATGCAGTAATGATATTGTCCAATTTGTATAATTAAATATCCATGTACCTCTATTGTAAAAAAGCAATACATTGTAGGTGGTGCCAGTGAAATGAATTAGAGCTGCGCACCCCCAATTCAAAATCGTTTTCAAATGGCTATAACTGCGAATGTATGCGTTAGATTCGCCTGAAAATTTGAGTTTATACAAATGAGAATGTACACTTTCGTATGAAAGGAAAGATTTTGCATAATAAAATTATGTAAAATTAATTAATTTTCAGGGACACCGTACCTTGGTTTAAAATTTTTGCCTGGTTTAAAATCTCCAACAAACTTCCAGTTCGCTAAGCTTTTCTCCTACATGTGCTGTAAAGCTCGTGCAGAACAATATTAGAATAGAAATAACAACTTTTGTTGTCGAGAAATTCCCCTCGTCGCATAAACCAATCAAATTGCGGCTCGGTGATTATTTGTTTGGTTCATGCACTTCGGGGAATTACTGGACAACAAACCACGGCTAGCTAGTTGTTATTAGTTCCATACCGGCAACGCCGAAGGGGACTCTTAGTTTCCTCTCGGTCTGTCTGTCCGTCCGTCTGTCCCTCCGTCTGTCCGGATTTCAGTTTTCCGAACTTTTTTCTGCAATGGATGGAGATATTCCGATGAAATTTGATACAAAGCTTGGTCTTGGATAGTTACAGAGCAAGTTAGACTTTCGTCACGCTTAACCTATTTTTCGAGGAGTTATGCCGTGACTTGGAAAATTCAGTTTTCCGGACTTTTTTCTGCAACAAATAGAGATATTCAGGTGAAATTTGATACTCAGCTTAGTCTCGGATAGTTACAGGGCAAGTTTGAATTTTGTCACGCTTGACTTATTTTTCGAGGAGTTATGCCCCTTGATGACTTGGAAAATTCAGTTTTTGTCAGTTTTCCGGACTTTTTTCTGCAACAAAATACAGATATGCAGGTGAAATTTGATACAGAGCTTGGTCTTGGATAGTTACAGAGCAAGTTCGACTTTCATCACGCTTTACCTATTTTTAGAGGAGTTATGCCCCTTGGTGGCTTGAAAAATTCAGTTTTAGTCAGTTTTCTGGACGTTTTCCTGCAACAAAGAGATATGTTCAGGTGAAATTTGATACTCAGCTTAGTCTTGGATAGTTACAGGGCAAGTTCGACTTTTGTCACGCTTGACCTATTTTTTTAGGAGTTATGCCCCTTTATGACTTGGAAAATTCATTTTTTGTCAGTTTTCCGGACTTTTTTTTAAACAAATATAAATATTCAGGTGAAATTTGATACACAGCTTACTCTTGGATAGTTACAGAGGAAGTTCAATTTCTGTCACGCTTGACCTATTTTTCGAGGAATTATGCCCCATGATGACGTGGAAAATTCAGTTTTTGTCAGTTTTCCGGACTTTTTCCTGCAACAAAGAGAGATATTTGATATTCAGGTAAAAGTTGATACTCAGCTTAGTCTTGGATAGTTACAGAGCAAGTTCGAATTTCGTCACGCTTGACCTCTTTTTCGAATTGATAAAGCAGATAAAACCTCAGAACTGAGCTGCATGGACAGTATGTTTAATAGGCAGAGATGCAGGACATAAATATATGCCGCCGGTAGGGGACTTATATCGCTCAGCGATCATATCATTTTTTTCTTAATTAAAACACTATGGAAAGAAAATTATCTTCATTCGTAAAAGCCTGTGAAGATAGAGATTTGAGGATGTAGTTATGCAAGTATGATAAATTCAAAAAAAGTTTTTGATGAAGAATAAGGAGATATGAATAAGGCAAAGGAAAGAGTCAAAATCAAGATATTGATCGACGATTTTTGATAAATTTCCATATCGTTAAAGTTTACATATAGATTTGCAAAAATTGGGTCTACATAGGAATTTTATGAGAGAAGGTCACATTGTCTTCATAAATGTTGTTGAGAAGGAAGAACAACGTTGACATTATTCTAAAATAAACCTTCATGGAAGAAGATGTAATGCATGGATACAAAGAAAAGGAAACAAAAGCGCGATACTTCCATGACCAAAAATACTTTAGCTATAGCAAAAAGACGTATTTTGTTCCGATCTCCTGGTGTGATAATGCATTGAAACAATAAAGAAGCTTAATATGAGTGTCAGTATAGTTTTTCGGTGGATGTAGAGGTGAGATTACAAGAAAAAAGGACTTTTGATCTCATATTTCAAGATTAAGCAAAATCAGAAGAAAAAAATATAGATAAGCCAATTGGGAACTTCTTGAAGTTTTCTTTCGAATTTTAAGATGTTCAGAAACCCAAATGCATGTAACGAGATTGAGACGCACAACATCGACTGACATACTGACGGACGTTGAGTTACAATTATTGCTCGACCGTTCAATCAAACCGTTTGCTCAGGCGAGCTGGTATGTAGTGACACATGTTTCATCTGCTTGGCCTCAAATCAGTACATTTTCATTGATACCTACGAAGGAGATAAGATCTTTTCCTACACCCACAATATTCATAAGGTAAGATAATGTTTATAACTTTTTTTTCTATTTCGTTTTTGTAAGGGAATATAATGTATTGATTAACAACGTCTCCTTTGTTATTTCTTACGGGAAAAGCTGTCTTCATTTTTTTTCATTTTAAATTTTTGGAAAATAATCTTGTCGGGTATATTAACTTTTTTTACATCTAAATTAAGTATCTTTTCCTCCATTATATGAATACTACCTCTTTTGTCTCCTATTTAACACCCCCCCCCCTCCCCCCAAAGAAAAATAAGTGAATAAGATACTTGATCATTGGTGCTACATTGTACGCCTGTAATACCATTTCTGAAACAAAAAGATTGTTTTAGGTCCTCATTTTAATCAGCAACGGGATATTGGTAACTACACAAATTCGTCTTTCCTATCCGAATTCTTGTAGAGTGTAATTGTGTTGTCATCGTACATATACGTTCTCTAAATGTGTTTTAGTCCATACCTCCGAGCTTCTTGGTTTGTGGGAGAGTTTTGGAAAGACAATAATTTTGTGGCATATTGCGTGTTCTATATGTTGTAAAAACTACTTGTTCTAGGCATAGCTCTGTTCTTGGCTAGTCTCTTGAAATATATTTTAAATTTTAGGTTATGGTTAGAGTTTTGGTCTTCATATATTCGCTATTTAGATTGTCACCATTTCGGCCTCGGGCATCACTGATGATATATTAATTGTTTCAAATGCACATATGGTGCACAGAAACCAAAGCGACAGAAGTTATAATTCAATATTGATAATTTATGCGTGTTGACGATAATGTGGTATTTTTTATCACGGACATACAACTAAGTGTACCCATAATTTCCTTTCACGAGTATGTCTTGTAGGTTGGCTTGGTTACTTTATACTCATTTGCTTCATAGTTTTCTATAAAGCCAGTGGCGTAGCTAGGACAAAATCTAGTAGATGCTTTTCAAAGTATAAGGGTGTAGGCTCTCACTGAGGCCCCAAGAAGGTGGTTGTGGTTGTGTGGGGGGGGGGGGGGGGGTATAAGGGCGAAACCCAAAATGACAAAAATAAGGTCTGTAATCTTGAGTAGGAGATACATTTTTATAAGAGCTCTGTTTGAAAAAAAGTGGATGCTTTAAAGCCAAGTATGTATTGGTCTCGAATGAAAAAGACCCTCCTGTTCGAGCTCGAAGCTATATTTTCCTACTGGACCACCGAACCAGTATTTATCCAAAAATCTATAACTGGATAGACAGATGATCGGAAAATAAGATACATTCATAATACGAAGTCCTAGCTTTAGTCAACCCATCCGTATATAAAAATATGTGTAATATTACCCCCGGCGACTCGGATAGCAATGAATCCAAATTAATGGATTAGTGTCGATATAAGTAATGCATATAGTACACCAAACCTATCAAACATTTGTAATAAACTGATGAATAATCTGAGAATTTTAGCGGTGAAATATACAAACCTGTGAGTAGAAAATCTATTATACCTCTTATTACCGTTATCATCAACTATATCAGTGAAAATTGTGCATAAAATTATTCTTAAAATCTAACTAAAACCCACTACTTTTCCTACATTTGTAGCACGTGACTTTCTGAATTCAGAGCTTTTATGTAATAAAACAATGTAAAGAATCAAATGACCTATTCTATTCGCACTGGAGCCACGTGCTCTTTTTTAATAATTCAGAATTGAAAGTTAGAAAAAGACAAAGGAAAAGTATTTTCGAAAACTACAGGGTCTATTGTATACTCAACTGTCATAATCCTTGATAAGAACATTGTTTAACTCTTTAATTCAATTTTGTGCCATTCAAGTCACTGAAACGCAATTTAAAATTCAGAAACCAAACTAGAGGGGTTCCGGGTCGTTTCGCCCCTTTTCCCCTTCGCCCCGGGTCGATTCGCCCTGGGTCGTTTCGCCCCTAAGGTGGGTCGTTTCGCCCCACCAGGGTGGGTCGTTTCGCCCCTCAAGGTGGGTCGTTTCGCCCCTCAAAATGGATTGTTTAACCTCTCATCGTGGGTCGTTTCGCCCCACATGGCGGGTCGTTTCGCTCACTTTTTTAAGAACACTTTCTCTGAATGGTGGGTCGTTTCGCCCCTCTATACGTAACATCTTAATCTATTTATTCATTTATTATTTCATCTATTTGTTTTTTTTTTAATTCTTCTTTTATTCTTATTTCTTCACCTACATATTTCTTTATCTATTTATTTCTTTTTTTACATTGTAATCTATTTGAGTCGATTGTCCCCTCTATACGTAACATCTTTATTAGTTTATTAGTTATTTTATCTCCTTTTTAATAAAATTTTTCTTCTTTTATTCTCATTTGTTCACCTACCTGCATATTTCTTCACTTATTTATTTCATTAATTTTCTATCTTTTTTTTTCAATTTAATTTTTTTTTGGTATTTAATTCTCATTTGTTCACCTACATATTTCTTTTTGAAAAAATATTTTGTTTGATTAACAACAAGCCATAAAAGCCGCCAATAAACAAATATTAATGTCACAACACAAGCCCAATATAATAGCGTACATGTAATTAAATAATTATCAAATGAGGGCGAAACGACCCACCAATAACAACAAAAAAATAAGGGCGAAACGACTCACCATGCAGAGAGTATTTCCTAAAAAGAGGGGCGAAACGACCCACCTTAAGGGGCGAAACAACTCATCTAGAGGGGCGAAACGACCCACCTTAAGGGGCGAAACGACCCACCTTGAGGGGCGAAACGACTCACATTTGAGGGTCGAAACGACCCACCTTGAGGGGCGAAACGACCCACCTTGAGGGGCGAATCGACCCACCTTGAGGGGCGAATCGACCCACCTTGAGGGGCGAATCGACCCGGGGCGAAGGGGAAAAGGGGCGAAACGACCCGGGGGCGAAGGGGAAAAAGGGCGAAACGACCCGACGCCACTAGAGGGCGCTACTGAAATATATTTGGCTAGTCTGAAAATTGCTGTATACTTTCCGAAAAAAAAAAAACGTCTGGTTGTCAAAATGTTCGAGCCAAAGAAATATGACCTGTCTTAGAAGTCCCTGTCTAGAGTGCTCGGTAATTATAAAAAAGACAAACAGACAAAAAATAAATAAATAGAAACAAAACGAATATATATTTAATAAATTTAAAAAAAAAGAGTTAAAATTGCATCTCATCGGTTGAGGCGATAGTTTCAAGAGCAACGTTACCTAACCTGGATTTTGTATTCTTTTTTTTTTCTTTTTTCTTTTTGCCAAGGAAATGCTATTCCTTCAAGAAACGTTGCAGTTATTATCTATATACCAATCAAAAGGGCAGAAAACCCCCTGATAATGCAATAAAGCACTATTGGTACTGGTTGATCTAGTTCTTCGATCTCGGCCCTCAATACCTGTCTCGGCCTCCACAGCGTCACCAACGGACTTCACCTAAGGTCCACAAAGGCATAATAATATAATTAATGTAACGAACCCATGTACGATTGCACACTTTATTTATAGCAACCTGTTTAAAATGGACATGACACTGTTGAATAAGCCAAAATACGGATCGGGGAGGTGTGGGGGGGGGGGGGGGGGGGGGGTAGGACCCCTCCTATTGCACATGCCAAAATGCTGTATTCCTGGTCTAACGTACATTTTTTTCAAAACATAGGCTGGAATGGACCCCCCCCCCTTGGCGGATTGGACCCCATTGGATATTTCCTAGATCCGCACATGAATCTCGTCTGACGTCATTCTCATATCTTTACATATTACTTTGATCTTTTTATGTGTCAACTTAGGATATTTTTGACTCTATAACCTTTATGAATGCAAAACAATATGACAAGATGGTATAGATAGGGTATTTAAAAATTTATCAATCTCGAATAAGATCAATCTCGAATAAAATCAATCATACTACTTTATTTTAATCCATTTAAATAATAAGGCAGTCACTGAACCACACACAAGGGAAGTACCACTGAACGAAAATTATATCTTAAAAAAATAATTCTCCTTAATTTCAGATTTTGTCTTTGCATGTTCTTGTCCCGCTCGAAAACATGGATGATAAAAAAAGTTGTAAAAATCGCTTTCAATTAACTTCGTTCAAGTATATCTTTTCTGAGTGGTGACAAAATAACAACATAGATAGATACAAGTATGAACAGCTGTCGAGTATGCTTTTGCGTCATTTGTAAAATTCGATGTATACATGTAATTATGTGCAAGATGAATTACTTTTGGTAAAAATGTGCATTTTCCTGTCGCCTCAACGGACAAAATGGGCTTTACGAGCAAAAATGTAACAATACATATCGGAATAAATGTTTTTCTTTTTATATCATTTTATATAATTTATTTCGTGGCGTTTCCTGATTTGAATGAAAAAGGCGGAAATATTCAAGGTTTTTTTCTCGAGTAGTTTTACTTGACAATAGTATTGACGATGAAAATGTTGTGAGAGTCCTTGAAAATATGCAGTTATTGAAATTGAAATATGTTTGTATGTAGGAAGGAAAACATTTATCTAGCTGACTGAATCATGTGCTTGATTATCTAATCCAAAAGTCACATTTTCAGAGAAAATAGGTGGTCTGATTCCTCTCTAGCAAGGTTTAGACATGACAAAGCCCCTCATGGAGTATCATCTTCTTCATTCGTCATAAAAAAACACAGCTGAGGATTCTGGATTAGAAACAGACAAGAAGGTAGCTTTTCCGACTAAAAAGTTGAGCGTGCGTCTTGTAATTCCATTCTTTCAAAATCATGATGCATAACTAGCTTTGCAAAAAAAATTAAGATAAAAAAGGAGCAAGACATTTTCGTGGTTGATGTACGCATATTGACTTTTGTGTACTTTATATACTTATTTATATTTGGTACATTCACCCGTGCAATTAAGTCTGCTCGACCCTTTTTCTTGATTAAAAATAAAGCTTTAATTGATAATTAAAGTCCGTAATTGGTACGATATTGTTTCACATTGTCAGATTAACAATCTAAAGCTGTTACAATCGTTGTCTTTCGTTCTTGAACCTTACTGTTACTTCAGCCGTGGGGAACACGGGGTACACACAGGTGAATAATTCTCAAGAGAATAATACTTGACCGTTATAAATGTATGAAATAAGTTATAAAATATTGTCATTTTTCGTGAGTCTCGAAAGATCAAGAGGACGCAATCTAAATCTCGTAACATATGCAATAAACGCGATCTTAATTTCGTACGACCATCTGGTATTCTCCCTCACGAGCCTTATACATAGTATAAAGCCGCGGTATCAAAATTAATGTTTAATAAGTTAATACAAATGTATATGTCAGTTTTAAATTCTTCCAATATGTTTTGACAAATGACATTGTGGCCGGTGCAACATGTCGTATGGGAGCGGATCGCATCCCTTTCTACTTGTACGTTATTGTACGATTGTAAATCAAGTGAACAGCGTCAGTCACTTTTTACCTTTTTCTACTTTCAGTACCCTTTCTGTATTCATGAATTATGAGGATTCTGCAATGTATCCTGCTGATGGTAACTTTCATGTGTTGTTTTTGCACTTCCGGAAGAAAGAAGCAAATTGTTCGCCATAATAAAATGGACGACGATATGAAAATTGTGGAAATGCATGCATCTAATAAAGAAGAAGTGGAGAAAAATAAAAAGGTTGCCAGAATGGTCGCCGAACAAGAAAGAAGTAAGTTGGATTTATTATTTTTCTGAAAACGTTTTGAAAATTTTTTTAACCGACTGAATTCTTCGTGTCTGCAAAAGTTTGATGATTTTCTACAGAAAATTAAAAAAAAAAGCATTTCGTAAATTGGCATTTTTTTTTCATTACTTGAAAGAGATAATTGCAGAGGTGTTTCTTATTAGACTTGATTCAATAAAAATGAAAGATTATAAAACAAAATAATAATGGAAGACTATAGAGATGACATAACGCCATGAAATATTTCTTTTTATTTTTCAGAAAAACCAAAGCGGAAATTAATTCGACCAACGATGTCTTCTGTCGACATCGGTTGGGACTACAGCGATTTTGCTATGAAATTCGCAGAGGACAGAATGAAACTGAAAATAAGGCGTAGTCCGACTGCAACAGTTGGGAAACCCTGGCCCCTACCGCAAGAATATAGCACAGGCGATAAACTGTTTAAAATTGATCTCAAACAATTTTCGATAGACGCCAGTAAAGTTTGGTGTGAAATAATCGAGAAAGCAATAGACAGGTATCGAAAAATACTTTATATGGCAGCAGGACAGTTTGCAAATGATAATATGGAACCGCTTGGTAAATTCGGACTACATGGCGTGATGGAAGAGAATATTACGAGAAAGATTGAGGAGGCCATGGAAATGAAATTTCTCACTATATCTATAGACACAAATTGTTCATACATCCCGGACATATCATCTGATGAATCGTGTAAGCGTATTTAGTGTTAAGCTTTCCCTTTTATCTTGGCGGTAATGAAGCCCAAAAAACAGTATGTCGGGGTCAAACCTCCGCCTTTAGGTCATTATTAAGACAGAGAAAAAAGGTAGTATAAGCCCTATTTCACCTATCTGAGATGTCATACTTATTTATCACTGAACTAGACGATTTAATAGTGTAAATAAGTAATAAAATACACTAATTTTTTCCTCAATATTAATTTTCTGTGCAATGTGGATATGTTCGTGTACATGTTAATGTATAAACAAGATAAACAGAACAAAAACGAAAAAGGAAATGAAAGAAAAATAGATGCCAAAGTAACTTTAAAAAAAGTTATGTTTTAACATGTTTATTAGATACCTTACTAGTCAAGCCAATTGGGGCATTCATCAAAGCAAACGAAGTTTGGGGTGCCTTACGGGGTTTAGAGACCTTTAGCCAGTTGGTTATCCATAAAGGTGGACAGGTATGTCACTCTGATTCATTAAACTTACATTCTTCAATGATTAAAACATCTTTACAGCCACATTAAAACAATTGTAAAGGACTAAATGTATGTACAACAAGGAATTTTTCCGGCCAGCAAAAATGACCGATTTCTGGAATACTATGGAAGTGTTCCAACTCTTTACCTTCTTGAACAAAATATCAAACCAATTTTAATGCATCAGACACGTGTTTCGGTAGTAAATCTTCATCAATGGTACTTAATTAAAAGTGACTTTCAGACACAGTTAAACGTATTTTAGTAGCACACAGAAGTTGCATACAAACTTTGAATTGTATGTATTCTAATACATGTACTCCTTTCTAAAGCTAAATGATACATCATTATCTATCATTATGGGCCTAAGTTTCAATGTTACGTCCGTTTATAATGCTTCCGACACATTATGGTGCACCACACTGAGACATTTTTGTCAAGAGGGCTGCTCTCTGGCTGCAGAGTTTGGTACAAATGTACCACGTTTATCCTTGTGCAATGGGAAATTCTAGCCATATATTGCCCTTTATGTGCATTTTGGTCCAACTGACAAGAAAAATCATGTTTTCGACCCATTTTCATAGGGAAACTCCAGGAATGGCTAGCCTTGATGAAGTGTTTTCATAAATGATATCCACGATATGAATGAAAAGCTGCGCTCGCTGTTTCAAACTAATCTAGTCTATTTTGTTACGTATGTAGCTCTCTGGGACATTCATGTCTATAAAAGCAAACCTCACTTTAACTTTGAATTAACATTATTGTATTGTTTCAGTATTATATCCCAGAGACGACAATCTATGATTTTCCACGTTTTCCCCACAGAGGTGTTCTTATAGACTCATCACGTCACTACATGAGCAAAAACGTGATATTTGATGTCATGGTAAGTTTCTCATATCAATATAGTCAGTTTCGTATTAAAAATAGATCCATTTTTGTTGTATTTTTAAACAATTGTCCTCGAAACAAATGAGCTCTCTGTCAAAAACCAAAAGAGAAAATCAAATTGAAGGAATGTGGTCCCCCGCTTTTGGGTTTTTGTCTTAAAAGAACTGCTTACAGATCCCCGTCCCATCTATGAACTTATATATTAATAGCAATTCTCTGTAACCATTTATTCAATTTCTCATGTGTATCTTAAACTCAAATGTCAAGATAAAAAAATGGTGCCAAGGGATAGGTCATGTGAAAAGGAACGCGCATGTAAAATATGAAAGCCATATCACTAATCATTCAAATGTTCTGCCAAAGGTAAAAGTTTTTTAAAAGCAGGTCAAACTCCAAGGTCATAAGTTCAAATATTTTGGTATCTATGAAAAGGTCTTGTCACAAGGAATACACATGTAGGTAAATCTCCAAGGTCAAGGTCATGAGGTCAAATTTTTTTATATCTGTGGAAAGATCTTGTCACAAGGAATATACATGTGAAATATCACTTGCCATTCAAAAGCCCAAGGCTAAAGTTTTTTAAAAGTAGGGCAAACTCCAAGGTCAAGGTAATAAGGCCAAAAATTCTGGTATCCATGGATAGGTCTTGTCACAAGGATTGCACATGTGAAATATGAAAGCCATATCACTTACCATTCAAAAGTTATGCTCAAGGTTAAAGTTTTTGTGACGGACAGACGGACGAATCGGTTTTAATTCTCCCCGATGGAGACAACAAGTGGAGAAGATCACCTGTGTTTGATGAGATGATCAAATTTCAAGAATGGGCTCTGTCCTAGGGATTTAGTGAAAGTTTTGTCTCATAAACGAAAACTCATGTATACTAGGTAATAGAAAATAACCATTTATAGTTTCTGATAGTCCAAATAAACATTTCAAACATTATATAAAAATCGACAAATCTCTTCTTATCACTGTTTCCTCACTTAAAAAAATAAAATGTGATTAATATGAGAACACAAATTCTCACACAATTCTCCTAATAACTTCCGTGTGTTATGTTTGTCAGTTATAACAAATACATGTAATTGCCTTTTACTCAAACCGGTTTGTTAAAGTTTATCAAATTGAATGTGGAACATTTTGAACTAAATATAATATGAAATTCAACGGCAAATCCATTAGGTTTCATGTATTATTTTAATGCTTAAAATGAAATATTGTAATAAAGCCATGTATCTTCAATGTACAAAAATTCGGATAAAGCCATACATGTATGTCTTTAATGTTTAAAACAATGTATGGATGGAACCATCTCTTTTTGTAGAAAAATAATGATATGACCATACTATGTTTGTATTGGATATGTGTCATATGAAAATAACTAGTACGGCGCGTTTTAAAAGCGCTACCTACACTGCATTCTACAATGCCTTCTACACTTTCACTGTATCTATATACCGAGTAATCACATGTTTTCAATATACAAAACAAAATAGGGATGCAATCATATCTCTTCAATGTGCCATACAAAAATGGAACAATTATACTTCTTCAATGAAGAAGTCATTTATCTTCTTTGTATAAAGCAAAATATGAATGAATTAATATGTCCTTAAATTATGCAAGTATGACACCCAAAAGGATGTAAATTAAAAGTGATGAGATTGATTATCCAGATTTCGGTCGATCGTTTCTTCAAACGCATTCCAAACTTCTGTTTAAAAAAATTTCTCGAAATTTCTGAAAAGAGGGTCATGTAGCATCATATCCCACCAATCTTGCACTGTCTTTCGAGATTTTGGACATATCTTTCTGACGTTGCTATATTTCATTGTTTATATTGGGGATTACTGACGAGGGTTAAATACCGAAATATGAATGTCTGGTCTATGCTGCAAATTCATCTGTTCTTAAATGATTCTATGAATTTGAAGACAAAACAATCTTGCTACGTCTTCCGGTATATTTAGGATATAATTTTCACAGATATTGGCCATTTTAAATTGTTCAGATTGAGGATCACTGACGAGGGTTAAATACCTGAAACCTGCATGTCTGGTCCATGCTGTAAATTTATACGCTCTAAAATGATACTAATGAATTTGAAGACGTTAAACACTCTATAACCTTTGAAACACTTTTTTATCATCAAGGTACAAAATCACCATAATTTCATTGAATGCAAAAAAAAAGACTTCCATGTACTAGTATGTAACAATATATCAATTGTATTCAATAGCATCATTTAAGAGCAGATCATTTTCCAGCATGGACCAGACATGCACGTTTCGGGTACTTAACCCTCGTCACTGATTCTCAATCTAAGCAATGTAATATGGCCAAAGAGTGTGAGAATTATAATGTTCAAAAATGTACCGAAAAACGTAGCAGGGCGGGTAGGATATGATTCTACAGGACCCACGTTTTAGAAATTTCAAGATTTTTTGATAACAGAAACTTCTGAATGCGTCGAAGAGACAGAGATCAACCAAAGTTGATCGAACTTGGCTACATGTGAACTCGGGGACTTCTGGTCCACCAGCAGTGACACTCACCAAGTGGTTCAAATGTTAATGCTTTCTTATGGAAGGAGCAGGTGAAGATGACATACGAATCACGTAGTTAATCCAACCTTAGTCTTAACGTCTTACTGTTAACAGGATGGGATGGTGATGAATAAGATGAACGTATTCCATTGGCACATTGTGGATGACCAGTCCTTTCCTTACCAAAGTCAAGTCTTCCCAGAATTAAGCGCCAAGGTAAAAGATTTCTATAAGTTTTGATTAAAACATATGACATTGAACAAGGTTTTCTCTTTGTATTGTAGGGAGCAAGAAAGCTGGTGTGTCAGAATGTTATTTTATTTGAGAAGGAAAAAAAGAGGGGGGTGTCTTGAGTTTTGAATCCTCACATTAAATCAAACGTATAATTTGAAAAATATACAAAAATCCCTCTGTTTCAGGGAGCGTATCACCCGCTGTTGATTTATACTTTCGACGACATAAGAGAAGTGATAGCATACGGAAGACTCCGTGGAATAAGGGTGATTCCTGAATTTGACACGCCAGGTATGTACATTTCATTTCAAATGGATATGAAAAAATGACTGATTCCATTGGCATCCTCGTAAAGTTTCTTTTATCTTTAATTCAATTGTCCCTGTTCTTTCCAGCCATGCGATTGTTACTGTCGAGCGTGATACACTATGTTATGTCATGATCGTATTGTTATGTAATTGTCATGGAAACATTCCGTATCCTTGATCATGTTTTTATATTGTTATAAACACAAAAACAAGAAACCGGATGAAAAGTCAAAATAAACCTTGTGTTCTTGATTTCTTTTACTCTTTTCCATCAATATGAATAGTTTCCAAACCAGAAAGACGTACCACTAAAACGATATGTTTCCAAATGGATTTAACGCAAAAGATTTCTGATATTCTGCTCTTCGCTTAAAATTACGTATGTTACATAGTCTTGATAATTATTATATATAAAGGAGATTCCGTTTTATTAATAGGACATACATTTTCCTGGGGTTTTAGCCACCCCGAGCTACTTACTCAGTGTTATAAGTCTCAACATCCCATACCAGGATACCTGGGTCCTATGGACCCCAGTAAGGCTTCCACATACGAATTCCTTGCCCAGTTCTTCAAAGAGGCTATCCAGCTATTCCCAGATGATTTTTTACACCTAGGAGGCGATGAAGTACCTATAGAGTGTTGGTAATAAAAATTAAAATTCAAACATAACAAATAAGAAATAATTTCATAATTTTATGTGTTGTGTATCAATAAATACAATACATGTATTTCAAATATGATTGACTTAATAATACCATGTACTCAAGTAAATTATTTCTCATAAGATGTTGCATGATTTATAAAGAAATTCTTAATCTAACTCTTTGATAAGTATTTCAAGAAACGATCTTCATTAAGATTGCTCTGCCCTGACCACTGTGGAGCACACCCACAAGATTACAACAAACGATGGACTTCTGACAAAACATCCAGTTAAAGAACTGGGGACAACAAAGCACATGAGAACATCAACACAAAATGAATCATAGAATAAAACACAGCAAACCTGAAATAACCCGACCAGTGTGCATCCGGCATAGATTCCGCTACATCCAAAGCTAAAAATTCAAGGTAAACTTAATTGTAACCATGTTTGATTTTTTATAAGGCAGTCCAACCCGAAAGTGAGAGAATTTGCATCAACATTAAACGAAACTGAATATTATGGGACGTACTCTACCAAAGGAGACGTGAAAATATTGGTGGATTATTATATGCAAAGGTAATTTAAAGAAAATTACGCAGTTATTCTAAAGTTAGGTATGATACAACATATAATTCAATATGATAATTTCTGCCAAAGGTTTCAGGTTGGTATCTCTGCTGGTGGACAGTAAGTCCCCAAAGGATTGGTTCGCCTACTTTAGCAGTGTTCGGCACACGCGTTGAACTATATATGTTTTAGTTCTACGTAACCAAATTTGATTAATTAGTCTAACATTTCTAGGCATCTCTCTAAAGGCATAGATCCGTCCTTAGATGGTTCTTTTGCATACATTGAAATATTCATTATTTAGATTTCCACTTTTTAGAACTCAAAAATCACTGATGATGCATTATTTAATGAAATGGTGATACGGTTCTCTGGTATTATTAAAATTCAATGTATACTTCAATGTCATAATAAGATTTTTTTATGCTTTGGGAATACATTTGCTCAGCCCATATGAAAATCCTTTAATGAAATATAATTTTGTTTCTTCAATTACTAGTAATAAGTTTTATTCACAGGCTCTCGAAAAATGTTACTGACATTGGTGCGGACATGAATCGAAATCTGCAACTTATAATGTGGGAAGAAGTGTTCAAAAATAATCTAAATGTACGTATTAGTCATTGGAGTCGATTTTGAGAGACAAATACAATAATTGATTTCATTCTTTTTTACTTACTATTCATTCATTGCTATCAGGATGTTTCAGGTATCCCAAGATAATGCCGTTATCAACATATGGATGGGGACACCCCGTCATGTAGGGGATGTAACTCAGGCTGGGTACCGCGCTCTTTACTCCTCCTGCTGGTATTTGGACCATGTTGATTATGGAGTACATTGGCCAAAGTACTACAAGTGTGACCCTACAGGACCAGGTATCAGAGTCTATTAATACGGTGTATAATCGAGCTCCCTGCTTCGTCGTTTCCTATACCTATAACATAAACTTGTAAGACACGAAGACATGTTCATCCCTACATGTATATGATGTATTGCATCAACACAAAAATCCCTTCATTCGTGTCTAAATGAGAGATAGGAAGTTCCTATTTCCGTCTTGAACAATTCTCTGATAATCACTGTCGTATCATGTGCCGCATCATTTTGATACAATGCAACAATTGTTCATTTATAAAGTAGGTATGATTTACTTTACATGGTGTATAGATCTAGCAGTACTGGGATTTTACGTCATCGAAACTATGAATCAGTGAATGAAAGGCAAACATAAAGCCAACATCAAGTTTCCAAAAACCAAAATCATTCGGAGAACATAACCTTGATACCATGTAAAACAAAACAAAGGAGATCCCCAACAGGACACATGGCACGGCATGTCTCAGATTTCGATAAAATTTGTACATAAGGTTGAGTCTGACCCAAAAGTAAAAATTTCTTTAAAAATTTCTTAATATCACATCCGGTTGCCATGGAAACGGACTTTGAATATTGAAAAAATGCATTTTTGGGCGTTTTTGAAGTCACATACATCCTTTTTGCAGCATAATCGAAAACGAACATTGATGAATTATCAGTACCCTATCATTGCTCTTTCAAGTTAAGTAATAATAATAATGTTGGGTATATGGTCTTATTTATATGTTTCCATAGCAACAACACAGGTACCCTATCAAAATAGTGTTTTTGGCATTTTTTCAAAATTCAGTGATAAATTACTTACATTTTTGAGTTTTTTATGCAAATAAAACATAAGCATTCACACTGGGACAAAGTTTCTGTTCGTTGCTATGGCAACATGACCTCAAATCGCAAAAATGAAAGCGATTTTGGACAATATTTAGAGTCCTATTTTTACTAGATCACTGAATTTTAATTCAAAGTGATGAAAATTAATTAATGTATTCAAGTAGATCTTTCATAAGTTGAAAGAAATTTTTTAGAAAATAATCAGGAAATAGCCCGTTGCTATGGGAACGATTGTGTAAAATTGCACATAGGCCCACTTTGAGTCCTTGGATACGGGCATCAAAAGTTAAGTAATCTGAAATTTTTTTAATCTAAAATAAAGTTTAGACTTTGCTTTATCGTATATGTAAAAAAGGTTGTGTAAGCCTGTTTCATTTTTTAAGGAAAAGGCTTCGAAAAACAACAAAAAATGCTTATTTTTATAATGTATGGCCAAATAACTATAGCAACCATTAATTATTTGAAACTTTTTTATTGTATTTTGATAGAGGCTTACTTGATCTTTATTGATATTGAATTTGAGCTTCCTGGAATTGATAATTACTGTTTTAGAAAAATAACAAAAAATGGTTGCCATGGTAACATATGTTCCCCATAACTTTTTCATGGTATTTGAAAAAGCTCTTTGTGATAGGTATTTTCCAACAATTTTTATCTGTTCATTATGATGCAAAAATTTTTAAAATGACTCTAAAGTTGCAAAATAAGTAATATTATAGACCATAGTTACCGTTGCCAAGGTAACTTATGTACATAGCAACAAGTGGGTTTATCTTGAATTTGATCATTTTATAAAATAAATCCTATTTCATTATCATATACCCATCAAGAGAGAAGGAAAATTGGAAAATACAAACGGCATTTTCAAATCAATATATCAAAATTAGCTAATTATGTTGTCATGGTAACCAGCCTATTTACAATATCAGACACTAGTAGTGAGCTTATTTAAAATTTTATGTCCTAATCTTCAGGATGCATAAAAAATCTTCCATTAATGTCGTATATAGACCAAATTATAGAGCTTCAAATTAGCTCAATTTTGCCAATTTCTCAACTTTAAAGGCCGTTGCCATGGTAACCAGATGACCTAGAAATAATTTTTTTGTCAAATTTTCCTTTTTTCATTGGTCCCCACTTATGTGTGAAATTTCATGGAAATCGGAGACCATGCGTGCCGAAATTGTTTAAATGGTTACAGAGAATTGCTATTAATCAATAGGAGGGATTATAACAAGTGTCCGTAAAGGTGACATGCCTATGCCCACAGGTCATCGGCATGTACCCTTTTATCTTAGGAAGTTTACACTAATAATTAACTCAAATAAATAACGTTACGGGGAAGTGTCAAAGAACGAAATGTTTGTATACGACTTAGCTTAGAGCAATATAGATGTCTTTCTATCAATTAACAATTATGGACAATAAATAATGAAAAGTTGTTTCTAAAGACTTCCTAAACGAATTATAATTTTCTTATACAGAATTTTACTAAATAGATTCAAATTCTTCAATAAATCGAGGGATATGAAATATGACACGGTCATATTACCCCCTCGCTCCCCAAATGATTCTCCGAATCATTTTTTTTTTAATATTAAATTCTAGAATATACGATATCATAACATAAATATAAGCAATTCAAATTCTATATACATTATATACATGTGCGCACAAATGTAAACGTCTTCATATTGAATAGCATCATTTAAGAACAGATAAATTGGCAACATGGACCAGACATGCACGTTTCGGGTACTTAACCCTCGTCAGTGATCCTCAAATCTAAACAATGTAATATGCCAAAAAAGTATGAATGTTCATGTATTTTCGTAATCAATGTCCGTATTCTTGGAAAAAAAATTAGCATATATAGTATAGATAATCAAACAAGACATTAGTGTGACCATTTCATAAATAAATACACTCGGATACAATGTCGCCCTAACCTCAGGCACCTTATTATTTGGACTCACGCATTAATTTTTTTTTTTTAACGCAACCAAAAGATGAACTATGTATATACGCCTATAAGCAATGTATATAATTCTTCCAGAAATAAATTTGATAAATTAACATTTGGGAATAAGGATTTGTAACTCAAGATAGGCAATTTGAAATTTAAAAAAAACTTTCGTTTTTCGAACAAAGGATTTCCAAGATTTGATACATTAATAAAGAAATGAAAAGCAAGGTAAGTCGGCCAAACTCACAATACAATTCAAAAGTCAGTCTCAAAATATAAATGGCCAGTTTAATTCTGATCCCAACATTCATACACATACACTCTATCAAATCTTGCACATCGATGATTCAAAAGTATAAATGAAAATTAGTAATTCTCTTTTGGTGCTCGAACAAAAGATTTCCAAGATTTGATTCAAGAATAATAATTTAAAAGCAAGGTAAGCTGGTCAGACCCACAGTACAGTTCATATTGTCAGTTTCAAAATAAAAATGACCAGTTTAATTCCGAATCCGACATACACCATTGTTACAAATTAAAATCAAATCTTGCATATCAGATATTCAAAATTTTAGAAAAATTTTATATTAAGCAAAATAATTTTAAATGACAGTTTTTTTTTACATGTATGCATCTCTAAAAATAGTTTTAGAATGATCTGTGTTTTGTAGTACAAAGTAGTTTGAGTTTCCTGCGTTTTCTAGCGTCCAACTTGAGTCTCCTCCGTTTTCTATGTCCCTTTGTAGCACAAAATTTTGGATCTCCCGCGTTTTCTGGAATCCTCTTGCGCGCATTGTCCATTTGTTGACATACTATATTCACAGTCTTGAGTCGCGTATTCCTATGTAATTCGGGATTTCCTTTCTTCCTTCAATTTCATGGTTATGTAGGTGTTCTGGTGCGCAGTGCCATCCTGATTTGTCCCTCATCATGCCGGCAGGAACTTTCAAATCTACTGTCAGGCAATGTACGTCATTTTTGAAATCCGTTTCCGTTTCATTTGGCTGTTGTTGTTCATCCATAAACATTCCCATTTGTTCTTGGTTATGGGAATAAGTTTTCCCAAATTTCTTTAAAAATGATTCGATTAAAGATTGTTTGTCTCTCCTAACATCCTGTGTCAGGGTTCTGTACCAGGTGAAGGCGTCTGCAGTCAAAATAAGAGTGATTATCTTACAGAAATCCTCATCATTAAATGCTGCTGCTTCAAGGTAGAGTTCATATTTCCGGATCCATTCTTCGGCATTTTCCGTATAGTCTCCGCAAAATGGTTTCGGAGCATACATGTATGCGCTTAGATCCATGCCAAAACGGTTAACAGGACACGATGGACAGTTTATTGCACTATTCTACATGTACATTTCCATAATAAAATCTCCACCATAAATTTCAGTAGCAAGAGGTATCATTTTGGAATCACGGATTCTGCACCAATATATAACCGGTGTGTTTTGTGTCTGTGGGGAATTCTGCTGTCCGGTTACATGGGAAATTGTACAAACTCGCTTAGCTGCATTTTCCATATTTTATTATACATGTCATTGGTTCACTATATACACTATATACATAAACGAACGTCCAATCTATAATTTACATGTTTCTTGTTCAGTTCTCAACTTAAATATATATCACATCTTTCCACATTCGACTCTAACGTAAAAACTCTTAAAACTAACCTTTATAATAATGAAATACAACAATTATAAGATGGGTGGCGTTACGCCCGTTACCCCAAGATAATCCCTAATTAATCAATAGGAGGGATTATAACAAGTGTCCGTAAAGGTGACATGCCTATGCCCACAGGTCATCGGCATGTACCCTTTTATCTTAGGAAGTTTACACTAATAATTAACTCAAATAAATAACGTTACGGAGAAGTGTCAAAGAACGAAATGTTTGTATACGACTTAGCTTAGAGCAATATAGATGTCTTTCTATCAATTAACAATTATGGACAATAAATAATGAAAAGTTGTTTCTAAAGACTTCCTAAACGAATTATAATTTTCTTATACAGAATTTTACCAAATAGATTCAAATTCTTCAATAAATCGAGGGATATGAAATATGACACGGTCATAATATATCTCCTGCAAATCGAGGTTCGTTATAAGTGTCGTACCTAAATGGACTTCTGTGCCGTTGCACAAACTCAAAGTTTCACCTCCATTAGAGGTGCTTGAAATTTATATTTGGCATGATAATATACTATAATAAAAAAGCAAAACATAATACTAGTAATTTTAGAAGGGACCTTCAATTTTGAAATAGATGATGGACATACATTGTATACATACAACAACCACTTCAACAAACAATTAGAAACCATGAAAATATTCCAACATGATAGAATGGAAGAATGAAAAATCTTCAAATTCAATAGCATCATTTAAGAACAGAAAAAATTGCAGCATGGACCAGATAGCACTTTTCGGACACTTAACCCTCGTCAGTTATCCTCAATCCAAACAATGTAATATGGCCAAAGAGTGGAAAATTGTTATGCCCCAAAATGTACCAAGAGACGTATCAGGGTGGGTGGGAAATGATGCTACAGGACCCATTTTAGACATTTCAAGAAATTTTAATAACAGAAATTGTCGAATGTGTTGAAGAGACAATCAAGCGAAGTCACTAATTCTTTTTTTTCCCCAGGTTTCCGTGGCGACGAGAACTTAGTGCTTGGAGGAGAAGCTTGTCTGTGGAGTGAATTCATTACAAATAATGATGCTGTACGGCTCTTATGGTAAAATGTTAACGTTGTGTTTATTCTTAAAATGCTGGGATACAAATCCATATTTCTGCTCTCAAAAGAGGTAAAAATTCACAGCAGCACTTGCGATTGTATATCTAATAAATGTGACAATTTTAAAAATTTCTCTTCCACTAACAACAATCTTTCATCTACTCAGGCCCAGGGCGTCGGCAGTGGCAGAGCGGCTTTGGAGTAACAGTTCAGTACGTGACGTGAATAGTGCTGGAAAAAGACTACAGGAACATAGATGTAGGATGTTCAGGTTGGTCAAAACTTTGATATATACTACAGTTCTTCTCTCAGGTCAAAGATATATGTACAGTACGTATGACAGAGAAGAATCATATCTAATGACTATCATACACAAATATTCCTTGGTACACAAAAATCAGGAATAAACTGTACCAGTCATTATCGCAGATACCAATTACCCACAGTGGGTCGTGAAATTCTTGATATAGCCAAAGTTATAAGAAAATTCAAATGTATAAAGAGAAAAGAGTGTTTGAATTTCACAACTTGCTTGAGCAAAATAACTTTGTGTATTGTTTGTTGGTCCAATTTGAGGGAGTTCTCTTGATCTTTGTTTGTTGGTGTGGGCAGTTGATGTCCCTTATTTATTGCAATAACGTGTGTGTTCCGCTGTGGTCATCACAACGCGGTCTTGATGGAAATCTGTTTCTTAATCTGTGCACTAGATATAAATTGCTGTCCTTAATGAGACTACATTGTTAGTGTGAACATATGGTGGTCTAGTTGGAAGTCTTCAAGTACCAAGCACATTCAGGGTTGTTTGTTGTAAGCTTCTACATGTATCCACCTAAATGCTACGGAGATCCTCGTACTATTTGTATTTGATTTTATCTTTTCTATACATCTACATGCGAAATGAAACGTAAACATTCAAATCGTCTGTCATTTTAGAAGAGGGTTAAAAGTGGGGCATATCAATGGTCCAGATTACTGCCTTATTCCTAAAGACAGAGAGACAAACAACAACTCTGGTAAAAGTTTTCTGAGATTTTTCCCTGACAAACCTCCCCGCTTGAATTTCAAAATGCAACAAGATATATGGATAACCGATGCCTACGTAAGTAAAAATGGAAAATTGATCTAAAATTGATCTAGCTATTAATTCATTTAGTTCTACAAGGACTTGAATGGATCTAATAAGTCTTTTAAAACCATTGAAAAATGGATGGGAATCACTTGTAAACAGTACTTACTTTGACCTTCTTTTCACCCATTGTCATACCAATAAACAGTTATTGTTGGTAAATAAACATAAGTTTGATCAACCTTTCTTTGCAGAAAAATAACGATATTATGTTATAACAATGTTCTTTGTTTTTCAGATTCTTGCCATTCCAAGTATTGTGATCTCATTAATTGGTTTTTGTCTCGTTATATGTCTTTTCAGAATAAAATTTAGGTCAAGGACATTTTTATTTTGTAAATGGGGATGACAGTAACCTCATTTTAAAAGTCTTTGACATATTTTTATTGTTTTGTTATTATATGTTTAAAATAATAAAAAATACAACAGAATTCTCTCGCTTTTTTTCTATAATTCATTTATATCGCCGTAAACTTTATTTTCAATATATTTACAGTATGATTTCATATATGCAAATGTAATGAAAATTTTCCCCTAACGTTACGAAAATATCCCCCGCAGCAATATTCTTTAAAAGTTTATCATGGATTAAGGTCAAGATTCTATTGTGACCTTGACCTTTAGACCTTGATTTAAGGTCAGGACATACCCATATGACCTAAAGAACTTTTCTGTAAAATATTATTCAAATCCATCCTTAGGGGAGGAGTTATGCTCTGGAAAAGGTGTTATCGTTTCTATTATGACCTTGACCTCAAGGTCATGACACATCATTTTGGTCCTAAGAAATTCTGAGAATTATTATTGAAATCCATCAATAGGGAGAGAAGTTATGCCCTTAACTATATTTTTATACGCCCGTCATTTGACGGGTCGTATTATGGTATGGCGAAGTCCGTCCGTCTGTCCGTCCGCCTATGGAACGTAATAACTTATTATGATTGGACTGTGGAGAGGAAGCCGCCTTTCGATTTTCAGGTTTATCCGATTTGTCGTTACTGAGTTATGGGACTTAGATTTTTAAAATACAGTGAAAATATACTAAAATAGTTAAAAATTATTTAAAAATCTATTTCTGGTCAAAATGTTTTGAAATTTTGAATACTTCAAGTAGAAAGGATGTTCTTTGACATATGTAACGGGTTTTTAATTTTTTTGTCGCATAAGCGAGATGTTGTGTGTAATAGGAAAGGGGGGGGGGGGGTTATATGCACATACATGTTAAGCTAAGGGCAAAATATAGGCGCATGGAACGCAATAACTTGAATATGCGTCAACGGATTTTCATGATATTCATACATTATGATTGGACTGTGGAGAGGAAGCCGCCTTTCGATTTTCAGGTTCATTCGATATGTCGTTACAGAGTTATGGGACTTAGATTTTTAAAATACAGTGAAAATATATTAAAATATTTAAAAATTATTTAAAAATCTATTTCTGGTCTAAATGTTTTGATGTTTTGTACACTTCAAGAAGAAAGGATGTTCTTTGACATATGTAACGGGTTTTTAATTTTTTGTCGCATAACCGAGATATTGTATGTAATAGGAAGGGGGGGGGGATATATGCACATACATGTTAAGCTAAGGGCAAAATATAGGCGCATGGAACGCAATAACTTGAATATGCGTCAACGGATTTTCATGATATTCATACATTTTGTTTGGACTGTAGAGAAGAAGCCGCCTTTCGATTTTCAGGTTCATTCGATATGTCGTTACAGAGTTATGGGACTAAGATATTTTAAAATACAGTGAAAATATACTAAAATAGTTAAAAATTATTTAAAAATCTATTTCTGGTTTAAATGTTTTGAAATTTTGTATACTTAAGGTAGAAAGGATGCTCTTTGACATATGTAAAGGGTTTTTATTTTTTGGTCGCATAACCGAGATATTATGGGTTATGGGAGGGGGGGGGGTTATATGCACATACATGTTAAGCTAAGGGCAAAATATAGGCGCATGGAACGCAATAACTTGAATATGCGTCAATGGATTTACAGGATATTTCTACATTATGATCAGACTTTGAAGAAGAAGCCGCTTTTCGATTTTCAGGTTCATCCGATTTGTCGTTACGGAGTTATGGGACTTAGATATTTTGGTGTTGTGAAAAAAATCCCAACGGGCGTATCTTGCTGCGTGAGCGTAGGCTTTATTTTATAATGGTGTCTGTTGTGATCTTGATCTTTGACCTTGGTCCAATGTCATGACACATCCTTAGGTCCTAAGGAACAGTTCAGTGAAATATTATTCCTCAGTGACGATGTTAGTCGATCACAAATGTATCCCTGGCAGAGAAGCATTTCGGAAAGACGCCTATTTCTCAGAAAAAAATCTGCATATTTGCTACTTGCTCTGGCATAACGTATCAATTGGGATATGAACACGCCATAAGCAGGCGAAGAAAGGATGTTGCTACTCTGAAAAGGGAAGTTTGTGATGCTGAAACTAAAGTCGTCACGTTTGTCATAGAGTGAGGTATTCATGTGACCATCAGTGTGATAGGACAGCATTATTTCCAAATATGATGCTGAATTATTTGTCTCTGTAGTTTTTATACGCCCGTCATTTGACGGGTCGTATTATGGTATGGCGAAGTCCGTCCGTCTGTCCGTCCGCCTATGGAACGCAATAACTTGAATATGCGTCAACGGATTTTCACGAAATTCACACATTATGATTGGACTATAGAGAGGAAGCTGCCTTTCGATTTTTAGGTTCATCCGATTTGTCGTTACAGAGTTATGGGACTTGGATTTTTAAAATACAGTGAAAATATACAAAATTAGTTAAAAATTATTTAAAAATCTATTTCTGGTCGAAAAGTTTTGAAATTTTGTATACTTCAACTAGAAAGGATGTTCTTTGACATATGGAACGGGATTTTATTTTTTTTTTTTTTTTGTCGCATAACCGAGATATTGTGTGTAATGGTAAGGGGGGGGGGGGGGGTGGGTGGGTTATATGCACATACATGTTAAGCTAAGGGCGAAATAAAGGCGCATGGATCGCAATAACTTGAATATGCGTCAACAGATTTTCATGATATTCATACATTATGATTGGACTTTGGAGAGGAAGCCGCCTTTCGATTTTCAGGTTCATTCGATTGGTCGTTACAGAGTTATATGGGACTTAGATATTTTAAGATACAGTGAAAATATACTAAAATAGTCAAAAATTATTTAAAAATCTATTTCTGGTTTAAATGTTTTGAAATTTTGTATACTTAAGGTAGAAAGGATGCTCTTTGACATATGTAACGGGTTTTTAATTTTTTTGTCGCATAACCGAGATATTGTGTGTAATGGGAAGGGGGGGGGGGGGTTATATGCACATACATGTTAAGCTAATGGCAAAATAAAGGCCTATGGAACGCAATAACTTGAATATGCGTCAACAGATTTTCATGATATTCATACATTATGATTGAACTTTAGAAAGGAAGCCGCCTTTCGATTTTCAGGTTCATCCGATTTGTCGTTACGGAGTTATGGGACTGAGATATTTTAGATACAATGTAAAAATATACTAAAATAGTCAAAAATTCTTTAAAAATCTATTTCTGGTCAAAATGTTTTGAAATTTTGTATACTTCAAGTAGAAAGGATGTTCTTTCACATATATAACGGGTTCTTAAATTTTTTGTCACTTTATCCGGAAATTATGTGTAAGGGGGGATTATATGCACATACATGTTAAGCTAAGGGCAAAATATGGGTGCATGGAACGCAATAACTTGAATATGCGTCAACAGATTTTCATGATATTTGTACATTGTGATCAGACTTTGAAGAGGAAGCCGCCTTTCGATTTTCAGGTTCATCCGATCTGTCCTTATGGAGTTATGGGACTTAGATAGTTTTGTGTTGTGAAAAAAATCCCAACGGGCGTATCTTGCTGCGTGAGCGTAGGCTTTATTTTACTTCAATCTCCGACGAATAGATTCTGCGAAGGTAATCCGCGAAGTTTGGATTATTGATGGACAGCACATCATCTATTTATCTGTAAGTGAAGTTAAAATCAGAAGCTATTTATCTTTTCCCTTCAGATACCAAAGATTAAAAGAATTCAGCTTCGAGCGAGTAAAGAAAAATGTCGGCAAGAAATGGGGCACAAAATCAATCCACAGGCGGAGGAGTTATAATCTGGACAAGGTTTTACTGATGATGTCTATTGCGACCTTGACCTTTGACCTTGGTTCAAGGTCATGACACACCCTTAGGTCCTAAGGAACATTTCATTGAAATATTATTGAAATACATCTACAGGGGGGGGGGGGTGAATTATGCTCTGGAGAAGGTGCAATGGACGGACAGACAGGGTGATTCCTAAATTACCCCCTTCCCCCATCCAAACTTTGTCTGCGGGGAATAAAAAGATATCCAACGAGACCACGTTGCATTGACCAGAGCGGAACACACACGCACATATTTGAATGGACACCTGGCAAAACCACACCAACACACACACGCCTCCAAACAGCAAGACAAAGGAGAAAAATGACACCAAGTAGACGAACAAATAGACAAAGCAATCCATCTTCTCAAGACAAGTGTACGTAATACTTCATTCCCGTAATACTTACCTAAGGAATTGCGTACACTAATGTCTCGAGAAGATGAAACCAAGCAAAGGGATTTATCACGCTTCCCCGTTGCTTGTTGTACTATGGTTTATGTAAACGGTTCTAACTCGGACTAGAGATATCGTAAAATCGACAATTTATCCTTTCAGCCTTCAGAAAATGGCTAACTAATGTCAAAACTCCTTTTCTTTGGTATATTTCGATAGATTAATTCATACTGGATCTTCATTCAAAATTGAAATCAGTACCTCCCTAGGAAGCCTATATTTAAAAGTCATTTTAGGAATGAAGATTCTCAATTCATACTACACAGGTACCACGGAACAAGGAGAAATACAACTAAATACAACATTAGTGTGTGAAAAAAAACGACTGTACATTCTGAAGAAAGATATTAAAGATCTAAAGAAGAAGCAATATAATATAATAACTTGCAACTTCTTAAGATTATAGATAAAACTATATGTCATCTTTTTGTTTTTTCATCGGGTGTTTTGGTGTTTTGCTGTTGGCGCTGCAACGGGGTCTTGTTGGAGATCTCCTCCCTTATTTCAAGAATGACATTGTAATATTTTTAAGTCAAACCTTAGCGCAAAAAGAAAAGTCTTCTCTGGGCACCCGACAGAACATCTTTTGGGTCAGTATTCACAAGGAATACTGTACACTAGTGAAATGAGAAAGCCTTTTTATTCATTCACCATTCCAAAGCCATACTTCATAGCAATCTGAGAGAAAGAAAGACACTTGACAAAAATAGTATGGTCTCTAAATCTTGGATTTGGAGACATAAAAAAACAACAATGAAACACGAAAAAGCTGAAAATATAAGAAAACACTTTATAAGGAAAACATCAAAGGACGACAAGAACATGTAAAACTTGAAAATGTAGTCGATCATACATGGTAATAAAAGAAATATAACATGAAATTAATCATAAAATCCCTTCATAATATAGTTTCTTCAAGAACTCTTTCACTTTCGTATTTATGTTGTGAATGTCAACAATACTGCTATGACAAGGTTTCGTTTCAATATATTCCAAGTTAATCTTTTATCTAATGCGTATTTGGTTTTGTAATTGAATTTGACCAACTTTGTTGTTTTTTCTCCCTGGCTGGTTGGAGGTTTTTCAATTTCGAAAGGACGCAAAACAGAATTAAAAACAAGAAATGACCCTTGGATACTATTTTGATGTATTAAATCATCATATGCCCTGATATGCAGAGTATTTGTAACGCAAATTAATTATTTTTCTTAAAACACAAAACGCTTACCAAAAAGAAATAAAAACAACACAAACCAAAAATTACTATATCTATCAATCATTTTAGGCAGAAAGAAAGATTAGTAAAGATTTCGCAAAACTATGCTGAAGTCGAGCGAATCTAATAAACCTCAAAAAATTCAAAAGTCGAGAGGGAGAGTTGTGGGGGGGGGGGGGGGGTTCAAGTTCGTATTTCCGGTAGTTTATGTATGCAAAAACTAATATATACAAGAGAATTTACACCATATCGCCCGCTAATCAATAAATTTAAAAGGAAAATCTGTGCCTCTTTGTTATTGACACCTGACTATTTTTTTTTTCAATTTCATGTCTATTAGTCAGACGTACAATGTATATATACATCCATATTTGTTTATACTTCCGTATAAATTCCCCATAGTCTAAACACCGTGTCATCAATATGACAGTCACGTGACATCAGGGAAGTTTGCTATTATTCACTCTAAATATTCATGTACATACGTTCTAGTCAATTTATACTACGTATATAGTGCATCTCGTTATAAAAAGTTACTTAAACGCCACATTTCTCTACAACACTACAGATCTGGGAGGAAGAAATCATGCCTGTAGATTTTACAGATAAACAAGGTAAAGTATCTCTTTTTTAATCATCAATACTTTTTTTGGAACGCTAGATCAGAAGTGCAAATTCTCTGCACGCTGTAACTTTCTTCTTTGCTTGGGTTCTAACAACTTCATGTCAAATGTCAAATTAAAACCATATGTAAGAGAAATTTCATTTTGTTTTTTCGCTTTAATGTTGTCGGCAACAAGTAGGTTAGATACAAAATCTACATCTGACATTGATCTGAGGGTATACATCATCATCGTATTCATTTCCAGCAGTCATCCGTGTTGTAATTTTACCACACATGGCCTAGTCTTGTTTATCGATTTCTCTGGACCATAGACCACTGGGCTATGGACTATTTTCATTCCCCCTCTGTCTCCTCAAATACACTATACTAGAAGCATAATCTAGCTATAGTTAACCTACTTTTTGTTGATACATTCCGCATGTTTATACATAATACTGGTATATATTTTATTATCTTTCCCATGTGCAATGCAGTTGTATTGTAGTTGCATTAAAATGAGCCAATGTGCCAGCGATTTAACTGTATGACTATTATCTACCTATTTCCTTTTGATCTTATAAACTTCCTGATCAACGAATCCCATACACATACACTCTAACATTGAAATAATAATACTAGATACAACATACTTTCTTCATGATGGAAAGTAGGTAAAGTGGTATACAATGTCTCTACGTGATGTATAATACATTAGAATTAAGGAAGAGGAAGTTTAAATAAATATTGCAAAATTCTTTGAAATATATAATTCCGCGATTAATTCCTATTTTTTTTATATTCCTCTTGTACGACATGATGACAGAAAACAACCATTAACGTTTACCGTAATCAATACGGTCACCTTGTTGGCCGTTATCAAAGTGGACATCATGAAATGTATAAAACACGCGACACATACTTATCCCGCTCATAAAACCATCAGACGATATGTCAAAAAGCTGTGCTATGCCCAAACATCAAAGACTACTACCGTGGCCCTCTTTGGAACTGCGGCGACTTCAGGACTTGTCATCGCGGTCAACCGGAAATTGCATTGTTAAAATTCAAACTGTGTCTCGTACGCTGAACGGAAATGCGATGAAGAGGCACCAATGGTTTACGTGCAGTGCTCAGGAAACCATCTTATCAAACGTTGTCAATTAAGTTAGTAAATATGAAACTCCTTATATAAGTATTTATATGTTATAAGTCAGTTACAGCGTATAATGTATCTGCAAAATCCTTTGTAATATGAAAGAAAACATTATACGTTACTGTCCCAACTTCAAAAATGTACAGCAACGAAAATGAGAATTACCGAACTGATGTTTTGACAGATATTGTAAATGTACATGTGTAACACATATAATTCAAAGTCTTATAAGTCA
This sequence comes from Pinctada fucata, assembly GCA_028142955.1. Classification (NCBI taxonomy): domain Eukaryota; kingdom Metazoa; phylum Mollusca; class Bivalvia; order Pterioida; family Pteriidae; genus Pinctada; species Pinctada fucata. The sequence goes on along the minus strand of AP027104.1, from coordinate 49,391,801 downwards.
CAAAACTTGTCTACATTTATAATATTAGCAAATAAAAAATTAACATCTATGACGAATAGAAATATACGAAAGCTTATTAGTGTCATTTTTTGGAAAGAAAAAAAATTTAAAAAGTCGTTCTAACGAGTTAATAAGTCGTTCAAACAAGACAAAAACTCGTTCAAACAAGATAAAAACTCGTTCAACCAAGATAAAAACTCGTTCAAACGACTTTTTAAAACTCGTTCAAGCGACTTCTGTTACTCGTTCAAACAAGATAAGAAGTCGTTCACACAAGATAAAAACTCGTTCACACAAGATAAAACTCGTTCAAACAAGATAAAAAGGTCGTTCAAACAAGATAGAAACTCGTTCAAACGAAATTTCAACTTGTTTAAACGAGTTTTTATCTTGTTTGAACGACTTTTTATCTTGATTGAACGACTTTTTATCTTGTTTGAACGGGTTTTTATCTTGTTTGAACGAGTTTTTATCTTGTTTGAACGACTTATTAACTCGTAAGAACGACTTTTTAATTTTTTTTTTCTTTCCAAAAAAATGGCACTAATAAGCTTTCGTAGAAATACGACGAAACGTCAACGGCATATATTTTAAAACGTGCAGTCATCGACCCGGATATTATAATATATCGTTAGACGTAGTAATTAGATCACATATTTACCGCTCGTATTGATCTATCTAATTGCTTTATTTAAGTCATACAACGAGTCTTACTTTACCTTTACCATGTTTACCCTAAGCACACTGTCATATTCACATGATAATTTGTTAATGAACAGACAAAACAGGTTGTCAAAAATAGTGTCCTGAAGAATTGGAAAGGAAAGGGGTTATAGGGGAGTGTCGTTCTTGACTATGTCTAAAAGCACTAGAACATCATGCAAAGTTCCAAATCATTTGTTTTTCATTGAGTTGTTTGTTTGTTGTTGTTGTTGTTGTTGTTTTTTTTTTTAATATTCTTCCTTTTTCTTTCGTAGGAGGGAAGAAATATGGACAGCTGCGGAAGGAACAAGAAGCCATACTAGATGATATCAATCAGGTAAGATAATCATTTTAAAAGATAAAGAAGTAAAATTTTATAAGGAAGGAATATCCAGTAACATGCACTGTTCCACATGCAAAACACCAAAATATGAAAAAGACAAGATACATGACGGTACACACATAAAAATGACATGTGAAACAATACAAGAGGCAAATAGTACAAAAACCAAAATATGAAATCACACGGAACAGACAAACACAAGCAGATACTAGTACAAGATCACGACGAAACAGAATCACACACACACACAAAAGACTACACAGAGACAACTCGGTGCCGACTGTGGATACTTTATAGGCGAAACTTATAACGGATACAAACAAAAGCGTGACCGATCTTTAATATGAGTATCTAAACTATATGTTAAAAATGATAATTTTTCAGACATTTGCAGACGACAAAGACTATGTGGAGGAATATGAAGACTTAGCAGATAGGTTGCAGAGATATAAAGGTAAGCTTTCAGTGATAGATAGTGAGGTCTTCAAATATTTGAAATATTTGATTTGTTTTCATTTTTTGTCCTTCTACAACATTTCCTCGGCGAAATTTTCATTTTTTTTTTGTGTCGCCTGCGAAGCATAGCGACACTTGGGGATCACTCTGTCCGTTGTCCGTCTGTCCGTCACACTTGGGTGTCACACCCTATATAAAAGTGATTCCTAAGTGTCGTTATGTTTCACAGGCGACACATGCATTCCTTGGAATGATTTTTCTTCATTGCACCTATATGAATATTGATCGACCAAGATGTCAATGATCCTTCAGCTGGTTTTTTTTTCTTTTTTGGATAATCTGAAAATAGATAATAATAACACGGGGTTTTTTTTTTGGGGGGGGGGGGGGGGTTAATCTGAATTTTTATTTTTAGATCACAAAACGAGTTGCAGACACGAAATTACTACTGAAAAGTTCATAGTTTTTGCAAACACTCCATAGTTTGTCAACGAAAGAAAAGTTATTGACCTAGCACAACTCTTTAAGTGTTTGCAAAAACTTTAGACTTTTCAGATATATAAACGATATGGACTTACTTATTAGGCATTGCCCTTCTGCAACGTCTCATCAGTTTTGTGCAGTATCACTAACAACTAACAACAACTAACTAACAACTAACAATCAAAAACCTTCATAATTAGGAGTCACAACACCAAACGTTTCGACCCCACGCGGGTAATTATCTTCTGAAATAATCCAGTGTTTCAAGTTATCAGATGTTCGTAAATCAAGTGTCAAATAGTTCCTTCTTTTTTTTCTCTGCAGAACAATTTATGGAATTCGACGAAGACAATTCTGGTGATATTGGTAGGTATCTAACAGTATTAGTTCATACAATTTAAATTTCACTCATCATGCCATAAAAATTAATTATCAGAATTTCGCTTTGACTGTGCCTCCTTTTCAAACCAGCGTGTCAGATATGTATTGCTTGATTATATGCTGCCCTGAAATTGTTCTTTGACTAGAAAATAAATAAAATAAATCTTGTCACTGTACCACTTTTTATATGCAATCGATGATATGTATGAAAACTGATTCGATGGACCTTTCAGTTATTAATAAGAGCGACTTCAACTTATATATTCTTTTTTAAAGACATAATGGAATTAAAGAGGATGATGGAGAAACTAGGTCAAGCTAAGACCCACCTGGAACTGAAGAAGATGATAGCGGAAGTAGATACCACCGACTCGGGTACTATTCATTATAACGAGTTCGTAGGAATGATGTTAGGAAAGAAATCTTCCGTTCTAAAATTGTAAGTACATAAATAAGTATTGACTTCAACAGGAAACAGTACATTTAAAAATGTTGATAAGGGCACGTAATCCGGATAACAACATCGTTTCCGGATATTATCGTACTAGATTATAACATCCTGTGTCGGTACCAGTACCCAATGGTCTTGTTGGTTTATATCACGATTTATATAAATGTGTAGCCCTTTTGTGTTGAGTGTTTTGGTATCGTTTTTAGCTCTACTGGTCAAATACCAGTCGAGCTTATGCGATACCATGTTGTCCGGCGTCCGTCCGTCCGTCCATCCGTCTGTCTGTTAATTTTTTTTTAATCGCAACTCCTCTGAAACCATAAATGATAGAAAGCTAATTCTTTTTGCATTTAGTTTGGTCCATGGTCTAGTTGTGCACCTGATATTTTGTTTGAGCCTCTGACCCCCCCCCCCCGCCAGGGTCTTCAAAAATGGGTGTGGTCATTTTCTCCTATATAAGTCTATGTAATCTAGTGAACACCAATTCTCAAAAAGTATAATTGATAGAAATATAATTCTTTTTGAAATATAATCAGTCTCTGGTCTAGTTGTGCACCTGATATTTTGTTTGAGCCTCTGACCCCCAGGGTCTTCGAAAATGGGTGTTGTCATTTTCTCCTACATAAGTCTATGTAATCTAGTGAACACCATTTCTCAGAAAGTGTAATTGATAGAGAGATAATTCTTTTTGAATTATAATCAGTCTCTTGTCCTTTTGTGTGCCTGCTATTTTGTTTCAGCATCTGACCTCCAGAGTCTTTGAAATGGGTGTGGTCATTTTCTCCTATGTAATCTAGTGAACACCAGTTCTCAGAAAGTATAATTGATACTGTAGAGAGATATTTCTTTTTCCATTTCCATGCGTCTGTTGTCTGATTGTGTGCCTAAGATTCTGTTTAAGATTGACCTGTCTTTGAAAATGGTGTGGTATTTTTCTCCTATATAAGTCTTTGTAATCTTGTGAACACCAGATCTCAGAAAGTTTACCGGTAATTCATGGAGAGTACATTCTTTTTGCATTATTATGTGTCTGTGGTGTAGATGTGCATCTGATATTTTGTATGAGCACCTGTCCCCAGGGTTGGATGCAGTGAATTTAACAAATCAGCCAGTAGAGCTCATCAGAGACTTCTGGTTTATGTTTGGAGTTTGGTCCTCTTTGTCACTTTGTTATCTCTTGTTGTACTTGTCTTATCTGTGTTTTCACATTTTGGTGTTTGGGTGTTTGCTGTGGGTGCTGCAGTCAGGTCCTGTTGGAGATGACATTCTTTCTTCCATTTGTACATTCTTACCATTCTCCCATATTCACTTTTATAACGATGTCAAACATTTAGAATTCTGATTTTCCATTATGTTTTGATGATTGTGATTTTCATATTTCAATTAATCTATTTTTACAGGATATTAATGTTCGAAGAAAAGAAGAAAGAGAAGGAAAAACCAAAAGGAGTTGCTCCTAAAAAGAGCTTATCTGATTTGCCTTGAAAAGGGAATTATTTGTTATAGACGATATTTAAAATAAAACTTTGATGTCTTCCTATGACACTTTGAAGGAGATATGGTCACAATGACTCGTTTTTAGTTATATCTGAAAGTATTCTAGATATTAACGATACAATTTTCACTTTTTATGTTTTGTTGATCAATGTGATGGTTAAGTTTTAATTGTAATTGTCAATTTTGTATCATCATGTCAAGAAGCATATACGTATAATATGTTTTAAAGAATGTAAAACATGCTCACTGAATTAGGATGTTATCATTTTGCTTAATGTCAAAGGGTATCCAGTTCAAACTGACAGGCAACATTTTAAACTTGTTAATTAAATAAATTTAAGTTTTTATATTTGTTATAAGTTAGCCATCTTTGTTACGTCAGAGACCATTTATTAGCTCTACTGGTCTCTGACCAGTGGAGCTTATGTCATCACCCTTTGTCCGGCGTCCGTCCGTCCGTAAACAAGTCTTGTGTTCTCAACTCCTCTGAAACCATAGGAGATATAAAGTTAATTCTTTTTGCATTCTACTTGGTCTGTGGTCTTGTTGTGCATCTGACATTTGGTTTCAGCCCCTTACCCCCAGGGTCTTAGGAAATGGTTGTGGTCATTTTCTCCTATATTAGTCTATGTAATCTTGTGCTTGCAACTCCTCTGAAATTATAAATGAAGGAGACTTGATTCCTTTTGCAATATAATGGATCTGTAGTCTAGCTGTGTACCTGATATTTAGTTTGAACCCCTGACCCCCAAGGTCTTAGAAAATGGGTGTGGCAATTTTGTCCTATAAAATTCTATGTAATCTTGTGCTTACAACTCCTCTGACATTATAAATGATGGATACTTTCTAATTTTTTTTTTGCAAAATGATGGATCTATAGTCTTGTTGTGCATCTGATATTTTGTTTGAGCATCTGACCCCCAGGGTCATAGAAAATGGGCAAGGTCATTTTGTCCTATTTAATTCTATGTAATCTTGTGCTCGCAACTCCTCTGACATTATAATTAGTGGAGACTTAATTCTTTTTGCAATATGATGGATCTGTAGTCTAGTTGTGCACTTGATACTTTGTATAATGAGCCCCTGACCCCCAGAGCCTTAAACAATGGGTGTGGTCATTTTCTCTTATATAACACTGTAATCTTGTGCTCGCAACTCCTCTGACATTATAAATGATGGAGACTTAATCCTTTTTGCAAAATGATGAGTCTGTAGTCTTGTTGTGCACCTGATATTTTGTTTGAGGCCCTGGCCCCAGGGTCTTAGAAATTGGGTGTTCTCATTTTTTTTCTATCTAACTCTATGTAATCTTTAAAGCACAAAAGGGGTGAAAACAACCACGTTCACTATTCAGTCGGATCCATCTAGTAAAGGGTGAATGCATGTTGCCTTGAAAAGAAGATACAGATAGCACAGAAAAGGTACAATTGGCTACAACACTAAACGTGTTTAAACCCAGCGGAAGGGACAGTACATCCCTTAAGCCGTCTATGTAATCTTATACAATTATTGCACAGTGATGAGGTCGATATGATGATTTATGGAGTGATAAAACCAATATCGACCGAGGCCGAAGGCCGAGGTTGATATTGGTTTTATCACTCCATAAATCATCATATCGACCGAATCATCTGTGCTATAACTGTTTTATCATATACGTACATGAAACTGTAAAAGAAAAGGGTACCCATAATGATTTGCTTCCCCAACAAAGCTCGCATTCAATTTTTTTTCTTTCAGATAAACATTTTGTATTCTAGTAAAATGTTTTACTCTTCATCTTTTTTTTTTTCATTAATTTTTTTTCATTAAAAATGCTGCCAAATAGCATACTACGTAATATCTGAAACACACGATTTGCTGCCGACTACCATTTTCCTCTAATAAACAAAACCGGAAACGCGTCAATATGACCGGTTCAATACGACGATTTGTCGCATTGCACGTGACCGCGTTTTGGCCAATGGGAAAGCTTATAAACTGTAACGTAAATTAGAGTATATGATAATATGTATAATTGTGCTCTAAACTCTTCTTTTAAGCTATTTATGTCGGCCCCGATTGCCCATGTGTCTCGTTGGTTTATGTGTGGTCTTATGTGTTGGCTGTTTGGTGTCATCTTTTCTGTTCTTTGTCCCTTTCTGTGCCTCTTGCTATGAGTGTCTTCTCTGTTTTCACTTGGGATATTTTGGTGTTGGTGCTGCAACCGAGACTGCGTTAGCACATTTCATGCAATAAATGCAATTGTTGTGGATATGCATACCCGTACATGTAACAAAACATATTCTATATATATGCACCATGATTGTCAGTTTAATTCTTGTTTTCTGAAATCGTGTTTCCAAGGTTAAAAAGTAAAGTTATAATTTACACCGCCGCGGGTTCCCCTCCATTAAAACTGCTCTATATAGTACGGTGACCAAAGAGCTAAATTTTACAGTTTAGTCGACAGATTAGTACATGGGTAAATTATATGTCAAATGAAACTAGAAGAAATGTACTTTCAAAATATCATTGTCGTCAACAGGTTTGAATGTACAAACATTCCATTTTCAGGGGTCAAAGGTCAAAGGGGTCATTCAACATAGATTACGTATTTCTGGTCTTTTTCACAAAGGAAAGACATATTGATGAAAACAAAATTGAATTTTCTGTACAAATTGCATCAACAGAATAATAATCCAATCTTATCCTTAATATATGTAAATCGCGATGACGTAAAATCTGTATTGATGACGTCATTGGTAGCTAATTTTAGAACAAATTAAAAATGTAAATATTATAATTCCTTAAAAAATGAAATATACCTTTCCGTGTACAAACATGGAGGACAAATATTTGTCAATTTTCTCTTCCATCATAGAAAACAAATGTTTGCTCATCATCCCCCGCAGCATAATTGCAGTGGGGTATAATGCGACCGTTGGTGAGGGTGCGTACGAGAGTGCGTAAGGGTGACTGTGTTGGAGAGGGAAGGTGTGTTTGTGCACGTCACGCTCTTTTATACAGCCTAGGAGTAACACTTTTGATTGGATCTTGACCAAACTTCATACACTTATTGCTCATGACAAAAGGAAAAACCCTATTGATTTTCAAGGTCATGGGTCAAAGGTCAAGGTCACCGGTTGAAAATGTTATTAATCCTTTTATACGGCCCAGGAGGCACAGTTTTTATTGGGTATTGACCAAACTTGATACACTTATTGCTTATGACAAGAGAAAGAACCCTATATATTTTCAAGGTCATTGGTAAAAGGTCAAGGTCACAAGTTGGAAATGTTAAAAATCATTTTTCTTAGCCTATGCACAGATTTGATTGGATCTTTACTAAACTCCGTACATTTATTTCTTATGACAAGTGAAAGAACTCTATTGTTTTTGAAATGTAAGGTCAAGGTGACAGACTGGAAATGTTTAAATTTAAATTTAATTTAAAATAATTTCATACAGCCTAGAGGGTGCAGTTTGAAATTGATCTTCACCAAACTCAATACACTTGTTGCTTTTGATAGGAGAAAGAACTCTTGACTATTGGTTTTCAAGGTAATGCATCAAAGGTCAAGCTCACAGATTAGAACTTTTTAAATCTTTTAATACAGCCCCGATGATACATTGGAGTTTACCAAACTCCTTACACTTATTGTTTATAACAAGAAGAAGAACCCATTTGATTTTCTAATGTCAAAGATCAAGGTCACTGAAGGGAAATGCTTAAAATCTTTATATACAAACCAAGAGAGCACAATTTTGACTAGATCTTTCAAATGCCCGTACACTTATAGGAAGAAACCCATTATATTATAGGTCAAGGTCGCAGGATTAAATTCGTCAAAATCATTGAAGATGCTCTGTGTCATTCACTAACAGATCTTGGTCAAGTTCTTTAAAGTATACATTTAATACAAATGACACAAAGAACATTTTTTCGATTATCAAGGTTAAAGATCAAGATCACAGATATAGAGGAGGCAACTTAAAAATGGGACTTCATCAATGTTGACGCATATTTGCATATGTTGTGAAAAATTTCAAGTCCTATTTTAAGATTACCTACGAAGTGGTTTATATCCTTGTCACGCCTTCATTTTTTTTTTTTTTTTTTTTTTGGCCAACGCACGAGTATAACGACCTTCAACACGCTGGTAAACGTCGGGGTTTGGTATGAAAATCATTTATGAAGCAACGTTCTCAACGTGCGCATAGCGACCTTTTAGCGCATGGGGAACGTTCGCCAAACGACCTCGGCGTCTTCCAAACGCATAAAACTAGTTGACAATTTACCTGTTAACGTTCTATAAAGCGTGCCCAAAGATCTCGCAACGTTCGTCTAACGACTTGTCAACAACCTGGCAGCGACCTTCTCGCAATCTACAACGTTTACAGCAAAACTTAATTTTCAGAAAATATTTCGTTGTCAAGACCTGAAGCACACGCCAAGGACGTTTGACTGTCGTTGGACACACGTTGAGGACGTTAGACCATCGCTAGAATAGTGTGGCTGTGTACGCGTTAGACTTCCGCACCTCTGGCGTTACACATTCGTTGCAATTATCGGCGCCCTCTCAACGTTTTAGCAACGACTGCACAGCGCACGGGAACGCACGCCCAGCGACCTCCTAAAGACTCCATAACTTACAATTGGACGCTGGAGAGTGGCCGGCGGTTTCGTGCATTCACAAAATTTTCCGACGACCACATCGCAAACCAACGTCCACACAACGACAAGCCAGCGACCAAACAACGACTTCAACGTTTTGCGACGTGTTGGCAAATTTACTTTGTCGTTACTCGTGCGTTGACCAAAAAAGTGAAAGTGTGACAGGGCCATAAAGACTATTACCTACTAGTGTGTGACTGCGAGTACATTGGTATTGATGCCGTCGTTATGATTAATTCAGCTAGGGTGTACGTACATATACAGCGTTATCCATAAAATTATGTCGATGGGTAGAAAGCCCTCTCTCCCCGATAAACCATCACCGATCTCATGAAAAAAAATGCTTTTTAATGGAATAATTACAGGAAATGGTAAACAGTTTACCATGTATCTCTTCTAGACATAAGCAGTAATAACATAGATTTATACAATTTTCAGTGTACTTTCAAGTGAAATAAGTTCTAGACATAAGCAGTAATAATATAGATTTATACAATTTTCAGTGTACTTTCAAGTGAAATAAGTTTATATTCAAAATGTTAAGATAAAATGTGTGTACTGTCAGGCAAAATGTTTATTTTTTTTTTTGCTTAAAAAATCATATAAAATTGTGAAAATTAACCACAAGAGCCGGAATGTTCATTACCTATTTACATACTCGTCCTTATTCTGTAACTCTCTCTTTCACATTGAGGTTCATAACTATCAAGATGATTATATCGGATAATAAACAGAGAAAGGATTCATTCTCTTAGAAGCAATTCAACTGAGTCATCCTTCTTATCATTTGTAATGATTTGGTTTTTTTTTCGATATTATATTTTTATTATGCTTTGGTATGATCACAGAGATTTATCACGCTTCCCGGTTTATAAAATGTACTATATAGGTTATAAACCATAGTACATAAAGCAACTGAGAAGCGCGACAAATCCCCTGGATTCTGAAGTTTATCACAAAAAATTATATCCAGTGACCAATTTGTGCCTGTAAATCATATAGGGTACACTATATTTCCATTTTTTTAATTGAAAAAGAAGTGCGTTTTTATTGGTACATACCTTCATTTCAGTTTAACGCGGAAGGAATGTAATATATTTTATTTATCATGAACCAGCTGGTATCTATTATCAATAAGTGTTCAAATCTTGTATCCCCCCCCCAAAAAAAAAAAACAAAAAGAAAAATGAACGCATATTTCATAAAATATTTGTGAATTGTAAATAAAAAATTTTTTTTTGATTTATTTTAAGTCAAAATAAATATTTTTGGTTTACAATTCACAAATATTTTATGACACATACATAGAGAAATAAATTGGTCCTTCATTTAAAATTTCAAAATAAGCAGCCCCCCCCCCCCGTACCCGGAAATTATACTAAAAATAGGGCAACGGTTATGCTGCAACAAACGCCTGTCATATGATTAATGATGTCAAATGAACTTGACCTTCTTTGATCCGTACCCTAACAATCAAGTAAGTCCTTTGTCTGGGTCTACTCAATCTTCATGGTAAGCCTGAAGTTCCTAAGCTTTGATATCACCATGCATTACCGATTTCTCTATTATACAACGAAAAATATTTAACATACAAATTGGAAATTCCTATTTCGATCAGACGGTTTGGTCACCATATCTTGTTACAGCATGTGTGCATGCAACCACCTCCTCTTCCGCATAATTTCTTAAATGTGCAAAAGGAGGAGATAAAACCCCCTTACATAATAAAAGATCATTTGTATTTTATTTATCATGAAGAAGATTTAAAATAGTTTGACCCAAAATAGATTTAAATGATTTTTTTGAAAAAATTTAACCAAAAATCTTTTTTAGCCACAAAATGACCTTGACCCTGACCTTCAAAATCAATAGGGGTTTCTGTCCGTTTAAACTCAATGTTCATGGTAAAAGAGACCTAGCTCAAATGACATTGTATCAATCGTGTTTGCAATTCCTATAGTTTTAATAAATAAATGTAAGTATGAACCCCCTCCCCTTTCCCTTAAATGTACGTATACACGTAATTTCTCTGTTGATGGAACAAAATATATAGAAAGTCCGTTACATATTTGAAAGATCATTAATTTTCCTTTAAGTATGAATAATTCCAAAACATACTGAACCAAAAAGAGAACAACAACAATTATTTCAATGAAATTTTAATCTATTTCTCATAAAAATCTATCTTTAGCCTCAAAATGACCTTGACCTTTCACGTACGACCTTGAAAATAAAATTCTCTTACGTTCGTTAAGTTAAATCTACGTGGTAAATATGATGTTATAAGCTTAAACGGTTTTGTCTCTATGTTTTCTAAAGGTGCAGGACGCACCGGTGCTGCAATACCGATATCCGTAACCCCCCCCCCTTCCATAGGATAAAAGACAGGCATACAAGAACAGCCATAAACATCCTAATCTTACCCCAGTTTAGAGAATAAAAATAAAATTTTTGCTTGAATTTTGTAACATGATAGAAAAAATATGTTATAACTACTAAAGATTGTAATTTCACTGCAATGATATGATTATGTGAATTATATAGAAAATATCCAGAAATCCGTGATTTTTGAACGAAAAATACAGTTTTCCCCCCAAAAAACTGAAAATACAAATAATGTGTTTAAAACGTAAGTTATTATGCGAAAGAGTATAAAAGATCAGAATGGAATACATCCTTCAATTATCAAATTCATAAGAGATAAAGATGTTATGATAGATGTATAGAAATAATATTAATAGAAATTAGTATGCAAATTTTTGTAGAAAAACAGCAGTTTTGAAGTTCTTGCAATAAAATAATTAAATACATTTGATATCAATTGGAAGAGGAAAATGTTCAGATTTAATTTTTTGAAGAATGATCAGAATTCATTTAGTGGATCTCAGAGACGGGAAAAAAATAAAATAGAATTTTCACAAAGTAATGCAATTTTTTAGCAAAATAAACCTTTTTAACCCAAAAACGCAAATTTTATGAGAAATTTGAATTAAAACTTATCATATTCGAAAAAGTATTAAATATGTTAGTAATTTTCACCTTTCAATCTTTGATGTTACTTTCCACAGAAAAAATATTCATCGATTCCTTTTTTCAGTGATTTTTCGGTTTTTTTTTTATACATTGATGACGTCATTTCAACGTCATTTTTGAAGACGTTCTACAATGAAAATCATTTGACGACATCTTGATTCATGAACCACAGATAAAGAGCTTTCATTTGATACCAATATTTGCCGTGTACTTTGCGTGTCGACTAAACTCCTAAAATAAGCCACTTTTGGCGACTTGGTCACCCTACTAATAGTAGCCTTTCCCCCAAAGCAAATTCCCCCTTTACATTGAGTTATGGTATGGACCTTACCCGAATATCCCTCTCAAGTTGCCTCATTGTCTTTCTGTGTATCTGACACTGTTTCTGTCTGTGTGTTTGTATATCAGTCAGTGAGTGTCTATATGCCTGTTTATGTGTCTGTTCGAATCTGTCTGTAAATCTGTATGTTGTTTTGTCAGTCTGTATCTGTCTGTCGGTCAGGGTGTATATGTCTGTATATCCGTGTTTGCCTATCAGGGTGTACCTATCTGTGTATCTATAAATGTCTGTCTTTTTGTGTGTAATTGCGTCTTTATTTCTCTCTATTTGTCATTTCTTATACCCTTTGTTGATACAATTGTATAAAGAATTTCTTTGTCGATGAATAACTATGTGCAATGTGCCCTGATCGGCGTGAGAGGATGAGGATCTTATGATAAGTATTGGAATAAAGCATAAGGTCTGATATCATAGGACTATAAATTTGGTGTTTGGAATTTGAGGTTTTTTTGCAACAAGAATGCTATAAATTTATCAAATTCCGGAATTCCTTCGAAGGGGAAGAATGACTCTATAGAATATTTTCGGGGGGATCTGCTATAATATGGGAAAATTCTACTTGTACGTGGGCTGTTCCGAAAGTTCATGGACAACACCATTTAAGGAAAGATCTGTATATTTGATAAAAGCCATGTTGATTTCCTTATAATACGGATAATTTTGAATACATGTACGTACTTTCATTACGATTGGTCAATACCAACCTTCCAAATTCCTTTTTGAACAACGTTAGGTTCTAGGTAACGGAGCAGCTAATCAAAAGTAACGACGTCGTCAGATGTCCAATATAAATTTGACATTTTAAAAGAAATAACAACACCTCTCATCTGTATAAAATTTAAATATCTTTTCATGTACTTTGATAAGGAAGATATGTTCTATTTTCATGTGCATTTCTACTTCTGTATCATATTGTGCTTTCATCTTTGAATCATTCAAAGTCAGGTCACCATTAAGGGAGAAAACGGCTTCACTTCACTTATTTTTGTTTACTTTTTTGTTCAACTCCAACCAAAATCGCGTGCTTATGTATCTAATCATCATAAAAACACATTCCTCCTATTCTAACAGCATTAGTTTTTATGTATTTTGTCCATATCAAGATGCATCCATTAGCTATTAAGTCCCCGTCTGTTTTATTCAACCGAAATTCAAAACTGAATGACTGATGCTCCGTAAAGAGCGCTGACTTCATAATTTTTTGGTTGATTTGTTCAACAATATCATGCATGACTCATCATAAAAGTCGTAAATCGGGTCCAGTTTTGTTAAAACTTTGCAGCTTTCATAACAAATAATAGTATTATTGATATAGAAAATTTAATTGATAGTCAAATATTTTTTTCTAATTTTATTCAGCAATTTAATGAAAGGGGTAGGTTTATTTCAACAACTCAAATTTTACTGCTTCGTAACCTCTACCCTTCATGTATGAAGGTGACAATTATGCCCTTTTAGTTAATTATTTTAACATGATATTTTAAGTCCCCTACCGGCAACGCCGAAGGGGACTCTTAATTTCCTCTCGGTCTGTCTGTCTGTCCGTCCGTCTGTCTATCTGTCCGTCTGTCCGTCTGTCCCATTTTCAGTTTTCCGGACTTTTTTTCGCTGTTGTTGCATATATTGAACTCATTTTTGGTATGTGGATATATCTCAATGTGATACAGATCAAGTTTGAGTTTGCTTTCGATTGACCTAATTTTACAAGAGTTATGGCCCTTGGACTTAGCAAATTTTATGAAAGTTTCAGTTTTCAGGACTTTTTTTCCGCTGTTGTTGCATCTATTGAACTCATTTTTGGTATGTGGATATATCTCAATGTGATACAGATCAAGTTTGAGTTTGCTTTCGATTGACCTATTTTACAAGAGTTATGGCCCTTGGACTTAGCAAATTTTATGAAAATTTCAGTTTTCCGGACTTTTTTCCGCTGTTGTTGGATAAATTGAACTCATTTTTGGTATGTGGATATATCTCAATGCGATACAGATCAAGTTTGAGTTTGCTTTAGATTCACCTATTTTTACAAGAGTTATGGCCCTTGGACTTAGCAAATTTTATGAAAATTTCAGTTTCCGGACTTTTCTTTGGTTCTATTGCAAATAATGCACTGATTTTTGGTAAATGAATACATCTCAGTGTGATACAGACCAAGTTTGAGTTTGGTTTCCATTGGCCTATTTTTACAAGAGTTATGGCCCTTAGACTTAGCAAATTTCATGAAATTTTTAGTTTCCCGGACTTTTTCATGTCTGTTATTGCAGACAATGAGCTGATTTTTTGTATGTGAATACATTATAGTGTGATGCAGATTTGAGTTTAATTTAGATTGACTAATTTTCACAAGCCCTTGGACTTAGCAAATTTCGTGAATTCAGTTTCCCAGACTTTTCTTGGCTGTTGTTGCAGAAGATGAACTGATGAACAGAGATGCAAGTCATAAATTTATGCCGCCGGTAGGGGACTTATATCGCACAGCGATCATTGCATTTTTTCTCTTTCTGAATGTATCCCTTTCATTTCTAGAAAATTTCATTCGCATACGACTTCAAAGGTGATTTTTAAGGCATGTGTCCACGAACTTTTGGAACGGCCCTCGTATATCAGAATTTCCACCGGGGGAAAGATGGCTGCAGGAAAAACTTGTATATAACACCAGCATGTTTCTGTGGGTATCATGCATTTTGACGCCACGAGTGTATACATGCGAATGCAACACGTTCCTTTCAATACTTTCACCTTAGGGAATTACATTGGTTGTGCATAAATAGAAATAGATGGAAAATTGAATTAAACTAAGAAGTTTTTATTAAACTCCCTTTTTTCCCATTTGCAATTGGTTTAAATGTTAAACGTTTTCAAATTCAATAGCATCATTTAAGGACAGATCAATATCCAGCATGGACAAGACATGTACGTTTCAAATCATTAAACAACACATATATGTCTGGTGCACCGCATTTAGAACGTTCTGTGTAGAAGGCGGCAGAGTTGGACACTTTGTTTTTCTTTACAAGGCCCTTGGAAGGTTTTTGTCCATAAAGAGGTTTGTACAATGTGACCAGTCACATTCAAACATCATGAATCACTTGGCTCCGATATCTTGTCCTATCTGAAAGTAAGTGCCTCATCACTTTGACAGTAAGTGTTTAATTGCTTTCCATGACATGGCCGTCATTGCATTTTCTTTCCAGACATAACCTCAGACAATGCATGTTTTGTATACATGTATAGTGTTTTCTTTTTCGTGCGTGGACATCGACGGCGTGTGCGATCAGACAATTAGGGGATGCTTACTGGTCCCACTTCTAGATTTTTTGCAACATGAATGCTATATGAAAATGTGCTATATTATGGGGAAACTCTACTATATATATCAGAATTTCCCGGGGAAAGATGGCAACGGAGAAAACTTTATATGAAATGTTAAACGTCTTCAAATTCGATAGCATTATTTAAATCTCCTACAATATTGGGAAACTCTACTATATGTGTACTATATAAGTGTCACTGCCGGTGGACAAGGAGTTCCCGAGGGCACATGTAGCCAAGTTCGATCAACTTCGGTTGATCGTCTGTCTTTTCAACGTATTCGAAAATTTCTGTATCAAAAATTTTTCAGATTTCTTAAACGGGTCCTGTAGCATCATATCCCGCCCATCCTGCTACGTTGCTACGTCTGGTACATACTACATTATTTTGATTGAGAATCCCTGACGAGG
This sequence comes from Pinctada fucata, assembly GCA_028142955.1. Lineage (NCBI taxonomy): Eukaryota > Metazoa > Mollusca > Bivalvia > Pterioida > Pteriidae > Pinctada > Pinctada fucata. Next base: position 49,375,736 of record AP027104.1, on the reverse strand, counting down.
GTTAAGTACCCGAAACGTGCATGTCTGGTCCACGCTGCAAATTAATCTGCTTTTAAATGATGCTAATAAATTTGAAGACGTTTAAAATTTGAACCACTTGGTGAGTGTCACTGCTGGTGGACCAGGGGTCCCCGAGGGCACATGTAGTCAAGTTCGATCAACTTCGGTTGATCGTCGTCTCTTCAACGCATCCGAAAATTAAAAAGAAAATAAACATTTTTGAAATTTCTAAAACGGGTCCTGTAGCATCATATCCCACCCATCCTGCTACGTTTTGTGGTACATTTTAGGACATTATAACTTTCACACCCCTTGGTCATACTACATTATTTAGATTGAGGATCACTGCCGAGGGTTAAATATACCAGAAACGTGCATGTCTGCTCCATGATGCAAATTTATCTGCTTTTAAATGATGCTAATGAATTTGAAGACGTTTAACATTGCTATTGCTAGGGGTCCGTCGATGCTGAACTTGCTGAGTGTTGTTGGGATTGTAGTCAGTATCTTCGTTATCTCATCAATCATCGGTTACTAATGCACACCTTTTACATGTTAAACGTCTTCAAATTCAATAGCATCACTTTAGAACAGATAACTTTGCAGCATGGACCAGACATGCACGTTTCGGGTACTTAATCCTCGTCAGTGATCCTCAATCTAAACAATGTGATATGGTCATAGACTGAAATTTGTTCCATGTCTGGTGTATTAAACTTGGTTTGAAGTTTTCTTCAAGAAGGTAAATATATTGGACACCTCCATATTGTTATTATTTTTAAAAACACTTTCTTTTTATTCTATTGCGGTGTTAAATAGTTATACTCGTTCCCCATAATTGAATGTTCAAAGTGTTATAAGTAAAGTCCTGCAACCCACTTGTTTGAAAAAAAGGTGGATAGGATAGGATATAGGATAGAAAGTGGATAAAATCTTATCCTATCCTATCCTATCCTATCCCATCCCATCCTATCCTATCCTATCCTATCCACCTCAATCCTAACCATTTCTATCCTATCCTACATCCTATCCTATCCTACATCCTATCCCCTTCATTCTTCAATCCAATCTTTCTTTTTTAATTCTTAAGTTTTTAGCAGACAAACATACTCATTTGATTAAATTCGATCCATCGAAATTTCTTACTTGACATAATGGGTAATATAAATTTTAATTCAATTAAAAACTGTTGTGATATTTTGTTTCGTTCACTACAAGTGCAAAAATGGTATTTAATCATCTAAATAATTTTCATTTTCATAAAATCCAAAAAACAGCGATAATTACAGATAATTTACTACTTATGCATGGATTTGTATCAAGTCATTTAGTTTTAATCATAATCTCACTGCTTAAGGTGATGAGAAGTAGCAAAAGGTGGATAGGATGGGATGTAGGATAGGATAGGATGGAGGATAGGATGTAGGATAGGATAGGATGTAGGATAGAATTGAATTGGAATGAGGTGGATAGGATAGGATAGGATAGGATGGGATTGGATAAGATAGGATAGAGTGGATAGGAGGTGAATGTAGGATGTAGGATGGTGGATAGGATAGGATTGAATTGTCAAACAAGTGGGTTGCAGTACTGTACTTCTGCACCTCTGTCGCATGAAAGAAGCTCTGTTTTGGCCCTTTATCAATTTCACATCATATTCATTTTGCCATTTCGGAAACTTTTCATTTCATTCAAAAATATCATCGATATTAAAGAGGTGCAACATCCTAGCACCATCCTTCTAATTTTACTTTGGTTTATATCAGAATTTTTTTTTCATATTTTGAAACATTTGGTCATGGGAAAAATTCAGTGCAGCACGCAAAATATGAATAATAGTTCTTTATTTACACGCACATTATATTTTTATGAAACGAATCCCAGTGGACGTCTCTGTATTAAACATCTTTCTCTTTTATCCGGGATGGAAGAACAATGTCAGAACAGCTTACAGAAGAGCTTACGGCAGCCGAAAGTGTTGAGAAGTAGTTCTGAACTTGCAATCTAGTTTTAGTCATCTAATGGTGCGCAGAACATGCGATATACTCTTATTTGAAAAATGATTAAAAATAATCAAAACAGATACGTCTTTGTTTTATCTTAACATCGATTCAACAAAAGTCGAGTATGGTTGCAAAACATTATATTTCATCTTGAGTGATTCGGCTCCGTATGTCGGTCGCCGATATATAACCTATTGATTGATAGATTTAAGTATAAACTCAGATTAATCACTGTAAGGCTTACTCAATTTCTCATTAACGATTTCAAGAGTTTACCGGATTACATACAATCGTATGTACAGTCAGTGTTCAGTGATAATTTTTGAAACTTGTCGCCAGCAAATGTATTGATCCAACGTAAACAAGAAAGATAACTCAAAGAAAAATATTTACATTAGTTTACTAGACTAAGTGTTTGAATCGCGACCACGTAAAGTAGATGTACTCTACGCTTGATTTTCTTCTGTTTGATAACAGACTTCGATTAAAAGAAACAAGTCGAAATTTCAATTTCTGCATAATGATATATATACGTATTTACGGTCGTGAAATGATGTAAACACTTGGTTGAAATGTGCTAAAAAGGGGAATCCCCGGTTACATGTTTTTATGCGCAGACCATTGAAATGTCATGCGGCTATGAGTGTCGAAACCCCAAGCGTCAATGTTAAACGTCTTCAAAATCAGTAGCATCATTTAAAAACAGATAAATTTACAGCATGAACCAGACATGCACGTTTCGGGTACTTAACCCTTGTCAGTGATCTTAAATCTAAACGATGTAATATTGTCAAAGAGTGTGAAAATTAGTATTTCCAAAAATGTACCGAAAGACGTAGCACGATTGGTGGGATATGATGCTGCAGAGGACCCACGTTTTAGAAATTTCAATAAATTTTGATAACAGACATTTTCGAACGCGTTGAAGAGACGGTCAACCGATGTTGGTCGAACTTGGCTACATGTTCCCTCGGGGACTCCTGGTCCATCTACAAGTAATAGCTCTCGTAACTTGGTAATGAAGGAAACGAAATTGTAGTGTAAATTCGCATGATTCGTGTGTAACCTTCTAATCAGAAGAGAAAGTGTATTCAGTAACAACGATATAAATTCCAATATGCGTCTTGACACTGAACAGAGACATATAGGACAGCAGACAGGACGATTGGAAAACATGGAGAAAACCAAACTAAGTAAGAATAATTATTTCTGTCAAATATCTTACACATTACTTTAAGTTTTGAAAGCCCTCAACATTAGAAAAAGAAACAGAAGTACATTTTTGTATATTAAGGATTCAAGCTCTCAATTTTCGAAATCATAATGCAAAAAAATGTAATCAAGGAGCAAAAAAAAAAGGAATAAGAAAGAATAATCCTAAACATTCCGTACAGAAGTAAAGGTTACTAGTATCTCCAAATGGGAATAAAATCGTTTTCCTGAAGAGACATCGTACCAAACAATTTTGATGTCATTTCTCGATTCAGTGAGACTCCAAGTATTTACCATAAAATAATGATTACCTTCATGTGATAAAACATTATCGTCAGACTTTACTAAATAGTAATTCATTCTATTCATTTTAAGTCAAAGGAAGAATGCTACTATCAAAATTTACAAGAAACATATTTACGGAACATTCCCCCTCCTACTGTGGGAAGAATAATGGATCTCGTTGGTTTATGTTTGGTCTTTTGTATTCGATGTTTGATTCTTATTTGCTGTTCCTTGTCCCTTTTGTATCTGCTGCTTTTTGTGTCTTCTCTGTGTTTTCGCTTAGGGTGATTTGGTGTGTTGCTGTCGGTGCTACAACCGAGTCTTGTTGGAGATGCCCTCCATTCCAATATTTGAAAGTCAGAAATTATTAAATAACATCATTTAAAGAGCTAATACACCCATGGAGTATGTAAGGAATAAAAACCTTTTCGGTACTCACAACGATCTGCTGTAAAAATATCCTTCTGCGAGAATACACTTTTTATTAAAAAAAGAGTATTGTGCAATTAACACATTATAGACCTACTTGTCTTGTAACTGTTTTATAAATCAGAGGTGGTGGTCAAAAATGTTCGAGAAATAGACCACTTGTCGTGTCGAAATTCATTATCGCTGACAAAATGACGAAAATTTTTGAGGTTATTTGACGGAATTGCGTCTTCTAACAGTGACGTCATAATGATAAACAACGCAAAAGATGTTGACTCGGACAATTTCAGCTTTTTTATTTCGATATAAACAAGGCACACTTTTGCATGGTTCCTATGGAAGCAAGATCGATTTACACAGAAGTGATTCATTTTTGGGACTTTTTTAAGCTTTTAAAATTAAATGTTCTACAAGGTTACAAAGAAAAATTCCAATTTACATAAAAGAAGATTGCTTTAACTTTTTTAAAAGAAAATTTGTCATCCATTGTATCTATTTAACAAACAAACGAGCCTATTTTAAATTTGGAGACTAAGGTGTTAAGTTATTTTTTTCGTAGCAACGGCTTATTTCTCTAAATATGTAGAAAATATATTTTAAGGCCCTTATATTAAATTCCTGGCACTTACAGAGAATTGGTGTTAAGATTCCATATTAGACCGTGGCGCAGTGAACAACATACACGAGAATCAAGGAGGATCATATTACATAAATTCAGCACACCCACAAACAGCTGGGGGGGATGAAAAAGAAAGTACTCTTAAACAAGCAGAACGTGCAAAGATTAAAAAAAAAACAGCCAAGTAAAAAAGGCACTTGTCTCATCTGAGATCAATTTGTGAAATTACTTTATCAATAAGATAAAAAAGTGAATAAAAAGTTTGAAAAATGAGACAAATTTCCAGCAAATGGTAAGGCCACCAGTAAAAAAAAACTGTTAGTTATATTTTCATGTCCGTGGTATTAACTAAAGATAAACTTTCTGATCAGATGATGATTTTTTTAAATTTATTTTACTTTCATATCTTCACCTTAGCAAGCTCTTTGAAAGATATTTTTTTTATGTCGACATTAGCTCTTCATAATTTTATATCATTTTGATTTCCTCTTTTTCGACCACGAGCAAACTGATAAGACGTAACTTGTTGTAATATGCATATGGTGCATTGGAAGTTTATAATAGATCTTAACATATATTTCAATATTGACAATTTCAACCACTAGGTTGTTATTTCTGATGGTGGATTGTGTTGTCCTCGGGGATATCGTTCGCCTAGTTTCACAGTGTTTCGGCACTTGACTGGAAATATATAAAGGTGAAAAGGTAAAGGTAAAGGTAGGGTTTATAGTTCGCCTATGCCTCATGCGACTTCTACAATCATCTCCCTGGCGAGACCTGTACAATCCAGTGCATTCTCAACTCCCTGGGGAGTATACAAGCAGAGCTGACGTTTAGGCGCTAATGCTTTTCATTCACATTACAAGCTCTTCTCTTGTGCCAGGTACCCGGTTTACTCCTGGGTGGAGAGAGTGCAACGTAGTGTAAAGTAACTTGCCAAAGGTTACAATGGTTTGCAATGATCGGCGACGGTGAGATTCGAACCCACGACCTATGGATTCGCAGTCCACCGCGCTAACCACTACGCTACTAGCACTACAAGATAAAGGGTATCTCCATGATGGCAAAGCTCTGCCATTAGCAGGTTCAAAAGCTGAAAGTTTAGGTCGACTTTAGACTTCGGCCATCATAATTTCTTATTTCCTCTTTTTCGACACCGAACATCATTAATTAGTCATAACATGTTGAAATGCGCATGTGGTGCACTGAAATTTAAAAAAGATGAACATATATTACAAAACTGACAATTAGTACGAAGGGGTTCAGGGTACTGAATACAATGAGCAAAGAAAATAAATCATAAACTTCGCAATGTTGAAATGAGCTTAAAAACACACGATACGAAAATAAATGATAGCTCTGTATAATTATTTACAAACAACATTTTCGAAAAGAGAAGAATAACTGTACTTTCATGGTCATGGAATTCTGTATCTCAGTCTTGAAAGAAAATTATATAGAGCATACCCTTCAATGAATATTGATCAATTCTTCAGTTACAGATTTTTATTCACACAATGTAATTTCGAGTAAATGTAAAAGTATGACGATCAAAACTTGACAATAAATGTGCTTACGAGCGGCTTCTACCACAATAATTGAAAGTAAAAACCATGGAAATTTAGTTTAAAATACCACGTTCCGTATGGGGTCTATCAATAATCAAATCTTTCTAATGACCTAGCCTTAACTTCTCGACGTTGAGACTGAATAATTGATGGATACTTAGCCTGCTGAGAACATTTCACTTTTACATATTTATAAAATTATCATTGTTATGAGTCGAGGTGTTTGCAAATACAAAATAATCTCCATAGAATTTTGTCTTTTATTTGAAATCTTTAATTCTGTGGTAAAAAAAGGTAAGAAGAATATAGTGCATATCCCCTACAAGACTGCGCTGTGGCAATAACAGAAGAACATACACATTTCTTGGAATTTCTAAAAAGTGAGTCTTTTAGCATCATATCCCACCGATCCTGCTTTCGGTAATTATAGACATCATAACTTTCACACTCTTTGGTCAGTATTACATAGTTTAGATTGAGGATCACTGGGTTTCGTATCCGAAACGTGCATGTCTGGTCCATGCTGCAAATTTACCTGTTCTTAAATGATGCTATTAAATGAAGACGTTTAACAGTTGAAACTATTAAAACGAACATATACTGGACGATTTAACAAACACTGAAACGTGAAACAAAACAATGAAACATGAGTTTAAGGGGGAGGGGGGTTCAAGTAAATTTGTCTCAAAATTTTAAAGATTTGAATAATCTGAATATCAATTTGTGAAATTAGTTGATCCTTTAAATGAAAACGTTTCAATACATTCAAAGCAGATGCCATTTCTCTGCACCTTTTACGACCACTAGTCAGTACAATGGGTGACAGTAACGGCTGTAAGAAAGATTAAATGGTCTTGCATAATGTTTGAACTTTCTTATCGGAAAGGAAAGTAAATTTGAATTTGTGAGACTTCGTGCTGCCCAATGAACCTGATTTACTTCGAAAGATAAGTCATGAAAATCAGATTGTAGGAATGTCTGACTTGTCCTGGAGATCTTATACAGATTGTTAATCTATCCAATGATTATTAAGGTTATGTTACAAATTATATTGACAACTTTACTAGGAAGGGAGTTCCAGCTATCGAATATTCATTGCTAGATACTACTATACATACCAAAGGGACAATGAATAACAAAGACAAAGGATTACATTATAACACCAAATACAAAAGACCACACAGCTGTATAGCTCGGCAAACAAAGTTATTTTTGGCAACTTAACAACATTACATCGTACCTACAATGATTTTAGCCACATTTTAGTTTAATAATGCCTCTGAATGTATCCTACATGGAATTTGGTTCTGCTTACCATCGCAAAATTGATGCCTAGTTTTAGAATTTGAAGAAGAGGGTGGCGCTACATTATTTGGGGTCTCTGAATTGTTTTTGTTAAAGAACCGCTGATTGAGATTCAATAGAGCATGCATTATGTCCAGAAGGCTGCTCTTTGATGGCAGAGTTGGGACAATATTTCACATGATACAGGGCACTCTAAAAGAAAACGAAGTAAAAACTTAGTACCTTTGATAAAAGTTCTTTTTCTTCTCCATTTGCTTTCTTTTGCTAAATGTCTGTCTAAAGGACCAGAGCCACGAACGGCGATATCGGCCTAAAGTTTTCGTATATTTTCAAACACAGACAATATTTCTAAATTATCAACAAAAGGAAAGAAGAACATTTTGTCTTTCGAAAACGCGCGAAGTTGTGAGATTCCGGACATGTCTTAAGAAGATATAGAGCCCAAAACCAAGCCAGGATTGGCATTTCCGGTATTTTTGTGAGATATCATGAAATTTGATCGATAATTTCGCATAGGGCCGGACATTCTACCACAAAAATAATTATATTTAAATATTCTTTGATTATACCTGTGATTATTTCGATGAAGATTTTTTTGGTAGAAGGTCCGGTCGTAGTCGAAAATTAAACTTTTATGAGTTCTCTGTTGGCACATTCCTTGACAAATTGTTCATCAAAGATGGTTAATACGTCATGAAAGAGACTTCCCAGACGATGAAAATGAGAAGTTGTATTTCAAGATAGGTAGTAGATAATCTGAAAGTTTTTAAAATTATGTAAAATCTTATAAATTTGGCGGTTGATTACTTTTACACCTATTTCAAACTATTCCAATTCTTCAGAAAACTGCTCCATAGTAGATAATTTTGTGACGTCATTTATACCAATGATGTCATCAAAATTGACGTTTATGAATTTCCTGAAATGTCAAGTTGTGCACTCGAGTAGTTACGATACATATTTTCGTTATACTTAAATCTTTTGAACCACTCTATGTCTTCCCTGTATAATCGGCATGTATACACGTGATACTACGAGGAAAAAATATGAGAATAATTTTAAAATCTTTTAAAGAAGTCATATATAATGTATGTGGGATTTTGGGGGTTTCGGTTCATTTGTTTGTTATATATATGTAATATGTTATTTCCTAAAATGTTCCTAATACGGGAATAAAATATGTAAACAAAAATGCATCGGCTTTCTACAATTATCCTATACGATAGAGAAATTGGAAGATAAGGGGTAGAAAACGTGATTGAAATAATGAGAATTCGAAACATTCGAAAGACGTAATATGAATGCAGCATAAAGAAGTAAAATAGATCGACGCCCAAGAAGAAATATTTATGATCTAATTCTTTTAAAGAGGAGGTGGGGATTTTTGAAGACAATAAAAAAAAGATGGAAAACTTGAAATCAAATGATTAATTTGAAATAGGTAATTGACGAATGATATCAAACCAGCGAATTTTGATTGAGGTTCAGACTATGCTCGATCAATTCTCTGTCCGTTTATTTTGATGTAATATAAAGTCCAGCGCCCAATATAATGGATAACAGGGGATAGGAGACCGTGGTATAATAATTTATTCAAAGATACTATTTCCCCGAAAATAAATTTTATTGAAAACGTAAAATTTATTCCGACGTGTCTGGGTTGAGAAAAAGAAAAGGAGACATAAAAAGTTTTATTTGAAAGTATGCAGTAACGACCATAATGTTGTCGAATTTGTAAAATTAAATCTCCATATACCTCTATTATAAAAACACAATACATTGTAGGTGGCGCCAGGGAAATGAATTAGAGCTGCGCACCCCAAATTAAAAATGACGTTTTCAAACGGCTATAGCAGCGAATGTACATGTATGCGTTAGATTCGCCTGAAAATTTGAATTTATACAAATGAGAATGTAAACTTTCATATGAAAAGAAATATTTTGCATTAAAAAATTTTGTAAAATTAAATAATTTTCAAGGGCACCGTACTGTTATAAAAGCTTTATCATCAAGTTCTGAAAACAAAAATCACGTCATTAAAAAATGTTGACCGCAAAAAGGGGAGTCTATAACATGCTCCCCTTCTCGTCCTGGCCTCATCCCTCCCTTTAAATTCGCCAATCATCCGATATTGCAAAAATGTGAGAAAAAAATGATTCTTAAAAAGTACGAGAACGCTGCAATTCATAACATTCGAACATTAATCACCTTTGCTACAGTCCATCGATCCAGAAATTAATAATGCTGTGCATCTATGACATCGTTTTGTCACATTCATGGTACTGTTCTGGCAGATTTGGATCAGTGGTTTTCTTATTCGTGTAACGTACCTAAATTTTCATTCCTCTAAGTGCGAATCATTATGTACATGTATTCGTATTCCATACCTTGATCTCTATCTTGTTCACATTAATACACGCTGTATTATTGTAACGATAGTCGCAGCCATCGTTGCTATCGTCTGTTAAATATCCAACTCGCCGACTATCGATTCTATCTCTGAGAATCGATTAATCGGAGTAAAGATATCTACACTTCTTTGAAAAATGTTCTCTCTTCACACAAAATGACACTAAAAATGTATCAGAATGGGAGTCATGGCAACGGATTCTAGTTTAGTTATGGAACGATTATCGCTGACGATCGATTGTCGGTCGTTGAATGGCCAGCGATGAACATTACTAATCGATGTTGAAAATCAAACGCGATTGTCGCCGACATCGCTGATTACCGGATTATCCGATTGAGTATCTTGGTTTTGATAAATTCGTGTATTTTCCTTTTATACTATTATTTTTTCCCTTGTACTTCAAAGTACATACTAGTGTATGACATTTTCTGTTGCATGGTATTCAAGGTAAAGGAGCTTGAACGAATTGATAGGGTATTCATAGTAGTTGTGATCGAAAGTGCTTTACTCAATAAAACAATTTTATTCAAAGAAATAATGATTTAGTGTTTATTTCAATTCATTGTTGCTTGCAAAATGAAAAAAAGAAATGTTTTGAATTTTCCGATAATAATAATAATAATGGGTTATGCCCATCCGATTATTTCCGCTCATTGATTATGATTTAACTTCCGATTGCCCAACACTTATACTAGTACTAGCACAAACATGTGAGAAGAGTCACACGTATTTCTCTTATCAATAATTATATACTAGTATGTCATGATAAGAACGGGAGCATGAAAAGTAATTTAAAATGCGAAATATTCAAAATGCAACAATCGTTTTTTTCTATGTTCAAAGTCCGCTACCATTGACCCGAATGGGACCCTTCGCTTTTATGTTAGAAACATCCCGTCCCCTAATTCCTGTATCCGCCACAACCTCTGCAAATGGGTATTACACGCTGATTTTAGAAGGAAAATCATGCAATGAATTAAGACATTATTTTTCTCATTTTTCAACTCGAGTTTTAGCTGTACTTATTTATATTGAATCATTGACTCATATGCACCAAAGTGTACGGAAGGGGTTTTCAATTTAGCCGATGTATTATCTCTGTCTAGTCCAGCAACTGACCGCGAAATTGGATTAAAAACTGATACGTGTAATTTGAGCTTACTAGTTTATAGGAACAAATTTGAAGTACTTTTAGATGTCAAATTGAGTCACATCAATGTTCATCTTCATACATCGCTGACAGTGGTGTATCTACGGCAAAATTAAGTGGATGCTTTAATTTTCTAGATCTGCAGCAGATATAGAACCGTGTTTTGATGTTGTACAGGGGTATTCACTTTTGATTGGAGATGTTCTGACAACTTTATTACGAGAAAATCTTTGAATTTAACGGTATTTCAGAAATTTTCGGAAAAAATGAAGAAGCATACATGGTATTCCTTTGTCTGATCTGATACAGCCTAACACTCTTCTAGGACAGTTTGAACGTATCGGATCCGTGATTCATGAAGATGGTCTTTCTTTGATTTTTTTTCATATAATCATAAATAATGACATCAATTTCTTGTGGATCGATGCAGCTTACATCTTACGCGATTTAAACGAATACAAAAAGTAAAAGTATTACATTGAAGACATGCATACTGTAGTTCCAGGACGAACATTTTCAGCCTGTGATTTCGAGCAAAGGCAAAACAAACACGGATCGTACAAGATAAATTGTACACATATTGTATTTATAAAAATTTTTAAAATATGTTTTCTTTAAATTAATACTTCACACATTTTCTCAATGTAGAAATATCTCTTATCATTTCTAATACTTAGTGATTCATGGTACTTGTCCTGACATTATGCGACGTCATATGTGAAAATGACGTCAAATGACGTCGCAAACAATATACCATACCCTCAATTCACATTAAAATATGTTGCTTCAACAAGGCCGTAAATCACAAAGTTGGCCAGTTCTGAATTGCTGAAATATGGTATTATCAAAATATAAAAGATGAACGTTGTGGCAAATTAGGCCGATTTTGCCGTTCGTGGCTCTGGTCTTTTGTTGACACAAATCATTTCTTTCTTGGTTTGACTAATATTTTATTATATTGCAAGATATCAAAAAGTCCATATTTTTGTCTTTCGAACCCATTTCATACATGAATGAAAACGGAAACAAGTACTGATAATGTATTTTCACATCCCATTTCTGAAATTCAACACAAAACTGCAAGTATTACAGGTTGATATACCCATTTTCTATCAAAATTGGGTGTCCCTAACAATGGGTGCTTTAGTTTTACATAGGAATAACTTTTATTTCAGTGGAATTTCAGCTCGTTTTTTTTTTTTTCATGGGATTTGTTTATCATATGAAAGCAATACTAGAAATATCTTATATACTCAAGTATATTTAGGATGAGCAAATTTATTCTGTGGAATATCACTGTCATTGTTCATTTTGTCAGTTGTGTTACCTTACATAAGGGAAAGAATTTACATAATTAATTCAAAGGTATTATTAGGTTCACAAGATGCAATTTTTTATTATGATTTATTACTTTATATATCAAAGAAATTTTAATATTCCACCATCTTCAACTTAGATGTTAAAATTACTTGAGTTCTGTAAGGTTACCTTTTTCACATAACCATTATGTTACCTTTATTGTGTGATAAAAGGTTTTCTGTCTTTTCTTTTTGCTTTTGAAATGAAATTGGTTAACCGAGTTCGCGATCGCAAACATTTTTAACAGCTTTGCTTCTCAGATTCTACAATGTGTCTATTTGAAAAATTCAATTATGTTACCGTCATTTGTTAAGTTTGTAAAAAGTTAAACAATCGATACAATTGGTAATATAATTGACACTTAATTGGAAACACAGTGAACATGGGACTACTTAAATGAAAATTACATCATAGGAATATAAAGATTCGACAGTTTCATTGATCTTTTAACGATATCAATTCTTATAAATCTTTTGATATTTCAGTTTCCACTATGACAAGAACATAATGCGATTCAATTAAGTGCTTCTTTACAAGATAACATATCTGACATTTAATGGTAACAAAATGTACATATCATGTTTTAATTGGTAAAAAAGTTCAAATTATTAGCTTTGAATTTATTGAAAGAAGCTTTGTTTTGGCACTCTAACAATTTGACATTATATAAATAATTTGGCTATTTCGGAAACTTATCATGTCATCTAAAATATTATCTAAATTAAAGGATGTTTTAAAACGTCTTAGCACCATCCTTCCAATGCTATTTTGAACAAAGATTTATTCGGAAATGCCACTGAATCGACCCTTCATGAAATATGGAGGCGCATTCTCTTTGTAAAGTAAATGCACATTTAAATTCTAAAGATAAAACCAGAGTGCGCTATTGAAATGAATTTTGGCGGCTTATGAAAAGTACTTTGGCTTGAAACAAGGGAGGGGATCTCCAACAAGACCCCATTGCAGCACCAACAACAGAACACTAAAACACCCGATGCAAAAACACACAAGACGAGTATAGTATGAGACGGAAAAGAGACATACGACATGTAAACATCAAACACAAAAGACTACACATAAACCGACGAGACCAATGGGCAAACGGTGCCGACTTTGGACGGCCATTTGTCACGCAAGTAGCAAATGGTGTGGTTATCCTGGATTACGAGCGCACAACACTTCTCCAATTACCCAGAGGTCTCGAAGAACGTACACTTGTGGTGTAAAACAACCTCCTCACTGTAAGATGACCTGACACAAACAAGAAGCATCACTGATGGGGATTTCATATCCGGAATACGTGTCTGGTGCATAATAAATTGGTTTGAAATTCTTCAAGAAGGTATAGAGTTGGAACCCTTCCGCATTATTAATTTAAACACTTATTTCCTGTCGCAATGTGGAACAGTTAAAATCGTTTCCTGTGACATTGGATGTTGTAGTGTATAATTACTTCTTTCGGGCTCTGTCGCCTGAAAGAATGACAAATATGCATGATGATCACATCCCTATATACAGCTTTGTTTTGGCACTTTATCAATTTGATATCATACATTTCATTTGCTTTTTCACAAGCAGCCCAAATTCATTTCACTAGCGCCCTCTGGTTTTATTTTTAGAATTTAGATTCCTGCATTTACTTTACAGAGAGTGTGCTCCTCCAAATTCCCTGTAGGATCGAATCAGTAGTATATCCAAATAAAATGTATGTTCAAAATAGCAATGGATGGATGCTGCTAAGATGACATATATGGATAATAACCATATCCCTGAATACAGCACAAAATCGATAATTCAGAAAATCAGAAACCGAAGGCATACAAAATCATGATAAAACAGAAACCAAAGCAAACAAACAAAAACCTCCACCACATGAAAAGAAGTGAACTCCCGATATGGGAGTGAGACCAGGTGCCAAGGAAGAGTAAGCATCTCCTGCTTACATGCAACACCCGCTGCTTCAATTCGGTAGAACGGTCAATTCCGTTAATTTCATTTCGGAAGACTTAGAGTACAATCTTTGGTTGGATGATTCAAATGGTCTATGACAGAATATCATCCACCATTCTCGAGAGTGGGACATCATAGTGTATGACGAGGTCCCCATATCGACCGTAGAACTTCCTCAGTGACGATGTTAGTCATATTTTTTTTGGATAGCCCTGTATCATGTGGCAACATATCCCTGACTGAGAAGCTTATCTGAAAGACACCTAGCTCTCAGAACAAAATCCGTATATTTGGTACTTGCTCTGGCATAGCTTATCTACTGAGATATGAACACGTCATAAGCAGGCGATGAAGGGATGTTGCTACTCAGAAAAGGAAAGTTTCTAATGCTGAAATTGTAGTCGTCACGTTTGTTATAGAGTGAGGTATTCATGTGACCATCAGTGTCGTATGACAACATTATGTCCAAATAGGATGCTGAATTATTTGTCTCTGTAGTTTCTTTGACTTCAAGCTCCGAAGGATAGATACTGCTCAGGTAATCCGCGAATTTTGGATTATTGATGGACAACACATCGTCTGTGTATCTGTAAGTGAAGTTGAAGTCAGAAGCTAAGTATCTTTTCTCTTCAGAGACCAAAGATTGATTGAATTCAGCCTCGTACGAGTAAAGGAAAATGTCGGCAAGGAGTTGGGCTCTATTGGTCCCCATTGGAATTCCGACAATTTGCTGGAAGACCTTTCCTTCAAACACCACAAAAATGTTGTCGATCAGAAAGTTTAACATCTGAATAATATCTGTTTCAGTGTACTTATTTTCAGAATCGGACTTTTCTTTCACAAAGTAGGTTTTGTCATAGTTAACTATAATAAATTTATATTTGCGTTACTTATAATTTTTGCGAGTGTGGAATTGTAGTGTAAAGTGTCGAAAAATCAATGGCTTTGATCGAATTGACTCTACTAAAATGAGTGGATTTCAGATGTTCTAAAAGTTCCTTCGAATTCTTTAAAATCCACATCTGGTTGATACCACTGCGAGAATATAATGTCGAACAATATTTTTGAAGCCCAGATTCGATTTCAGATAAAACTTTGGTGAGTAAGATCGATACAGATTTGGTAGAACATTTTAGGAACCAGTGATGAAACGTTGTTTGTACGGATTCTTATGCATTTTAGGTATGCAGTATAAGTATGGTAAATCTAAATCTAAATTGTTAGTGTCGAAGCCAGGAAGCAAGAGCTAATTTGTGTTTATCTATTATTTCAGAGGCAGAAAGGTTTGTTTGGGTGTAAGTGGGATTTCCAGGTGTCGACTTAAAACCCAACTCTTTAACTAGACTGTCGAAATAGTACTTTTTGCATGCAAATGTGTAATTATTTGAGGCTTTGTCCGCTGGTGTGATGGCATAATGTTCTGTGAGGTAGGTAAGCTCTGTGATAACAACAGGGTCTTTAAATATAGACTCGAATCTGGTGCTCACAGTTGATTTTAATCGGTTAATTCTTGATAAAAGTAACCCTTTATGGGTCTTATCCATTCGGAAAGGTTGTCGAGCTGTACATCCTCTTTCTTTGCCCAACGTCTTCCATATTCCTCACAAGAGTACATGATAATTTTGACATTATGGAAGGACATACTTTCTCTGTATTTGGGACCCTGTTTTAACAATTCTCTCAACTTGAAGTTCTTGACTATACTAAGGTCACCAGTAATAACGTGTCCACAAGGAGAGTAGTTGAATTCCGATTAAGAGCATTCGCAAGGAAGTGGATGTAGTGAGGGATTACTTAAATCAATACACTGCAAGAATCGTTTGTAATTGTAAATTTTAGATGCAACTGTTGGTGTGTAGCAATAGGAAATACAAGGAGTTTCTTTTCTTTTGAAATATGGTGGGATTTTTTCTGTGACAGTTTTGTGATTCAAAATTTGACCAAGATTCAATACCTTTGTTTGCAAATTTTACTTGTACAAGCGCATCCTTGAGACTTGCACTCTGACTGACTGTGACGACGGGACCCCATGACGGGCCCTGTCCAAACTTCTTTAGAGAAGACAGGACCCCGACCACCTGTCATCTCTGAATGTCAGTCGGACTCCTCGGGTGATTACATACATGAGCTCGCTACAGCCGTCAGAGCACAAACTGTATTACGCATGCCCTCTTTTTTATCCATTTACATATTCATCTCTGTTTCTGGGGCCTCTATGTTTTGCGGTCTTGTTTGTGTGAGGTCATCCTACAGTGAGGAGGTTGTTTTACACCACAAGTGTACTTTCTTCGAGACCTTTGGGTAATTGAAGAAGTGAGAGGGTTGTGCGCACGTAATCCAGGATAACCACACCATTTGCTACTTGCGTGACAAATGACCGTCCAAAGTCGGCACCGGTTACCCATTGGTCTCGTCGGTTTATGTGTAGTCTTTTGTGTTTGATGTTTACATGTCGTGTGTCTCTTTTCCGTCTCGTGCTGTACTCGTCTTTTGTGTTTTTGCATCGGGTGTTTTGCTGTTGATGCTGCAACGGCGTCTTGTTGGAGATCTCCTCCCTTCTTTTAATGAAAGGACGGTTTGTTTTCTCCTCTGATTTATCTGATCTAACTGTTTGAAATAAAGGAAAAGTAGAAATGTCCTAGATGACTCCTTGTAGTCTGTATTCTGGGGAACGTGTATCGGTAAATGTGAGGTCCTTCGTATATTCGTAAATTTCGTGTAACTTCCTTAAAGGAACAGATGAGTTAAAGAAGATCCTGACGATAATCTCAACAGTACTCACAATAGAGCACCAAATGGAGCATCGACGGACCCCTAGCAAGCTAGAAGTGGGACCAGGTGCCCGGGAGGAGTAAGCATCCCCTGTTGGCTAGCCGCACCCGCCGTCGATGTTCACGCACGAAAATGAAAATATATTAAATACATGCACTGTCTATGGTTCTGTCTATATAGAAAGTGCCATGGCGACAAAGAGTATAATTTGGTTCGAATATAATGCTGACCTAGAGGCTCATTCAAAAATTGAACCAAATGAGTTAAAGAAGATCCTGACGATAATCTCAACAGCACTCACAATAGAGCATAAAATTAAGCATCGACGGACCCCCAGCAAGCTAGAGGTGGGACCAGGTGCCTGGGAGGAGTAAGCATCCCCTGTTGGCTAGCCGCACCCGCCGTCGATGTCTAAGCACGAAAATGACAACAATATACAAAACTAGAAAGGTTTCTTGTTGCGGTTGCAACAAGAGTGTCTTCCTCCTATACAACTTTTGGTTTGGAAATATGAAGGACGTCACATTACATGTATTTATATTTTATATTAAAGTTTTCAAATAGCAGTAACATTAAATTTTCAAACCGATAATTGTTGGTGAGCAACCATTTGATTTGGGGGGGGGGGGGCAGGAATTCTATTGCCAGCCGGTAAAATTTTTTCAGCAATTTTCTGAGCAGGCCATTTTTTTCAGCCATTACCAGAGTTGGAGAAAAATTTTCGCCGGTTCTTCGGGCCGGATTTAAACAAATTGTCAAATGTTGTGAATGTCTGTGTAAGTTAAACTCCCCGCTGTTACAGAGTATGAGTTAATAACCGTTCCTTCAGATGTCTCTTTGCAATTAGCGAATTTCAGACAGATTGTATGATGTTTAAATAGAACCTTTTCTAGATTTTTGTGCCTATGCGTATTAGGTCTCTGGTAGATACAGCTATGTGAACAGTTTGTATTTATATTAATTAATTTTTTGACTTTAAATTGTCTGGCACAAAAGCAAAAATTTCCATATCATGCAATGTATCCTTACTTTTGCATGGTCCGGGAAAAAAAAATTGCCGGCCCTTTGGGCCGGAATATTTTTTTCAGCATTTTTCAGAGCCGGGTTTATTTTTTTTGCAAATTCTTCCTGCCCCCTTCCCCCATAAAAAAGGCGAGCTCGTAGCTGTAGAACCAATTTTCTTGAGAAGAGAAATGGTAATAACAAGTTACGTTCAATATTTATATATAAATACCATGAGGTTCTCGCTGTGCAGGTTCAAATTTGGACCCCCGTTCCCTTTTTTCAAAGTTTATTTTGAATTTCCATCATGGCGACATCGTTCAATATAAACAGAACTGTTTTCGAAAAACGAGGGGAGGGAAGAATGTTGGAGAAATTGTTCATCAATTTGTAAATAAACCAACCGAAAATTATGTTCGAACGTTTGCTAGAATTAGAAATTAAACTTGATGTTCAAAATATAGTTCTTGAAGTTTAGAAACAGGTTTGTAGGTTAGAAATCGGAATCAAACTACCACTTTTTGTGTGTAAATTCTGGTTTGTAGCTGATCTCTTCTAAATTAATCAACTGTTTTAAAATCAAATTGTGTATATCGAAATGTATTTATGAAATGCATATTCATCAATGCCGTGAAATCGGAATTTGAAAATCTCAACACTGCTTTTCTCGAGTCGGACTCGGACTACCAATTTTAGTGTGCGCCCGATCTGTTGGCGTGAAGGTGTATCGAAATACCCAACTCAAAATTTCGATGCTCATATCTTTTCAACAGTAAGAGATAGGAAAAATCAGATAGACTAAATAAGACAGATATATGGATAAAAAATAATAATATTGAAATTTTTAGGAAACTTCATAAGCTTAATTTTTGTTTACTATCATAAGCAAAAAAGTGTCTTCCTCCTAGGAACTTCTGAATTTGGAAATATGAAGGACGGTTAAGGACGTCATCGTAATAAATCGTTACAGTGTGCATCTAGCATTTCATATCTTGCATGGCTGTCAACTTTCAAAAAGAATGGAAATTGTAGATAGCAAAATCCGAGATATTTAAGCTTACAAATAGCAAAACATGAAATTTTCGGTCCTTTTGAGTAATTCGACGCTCCCGTCAAATATTTGAATCTACTAAAAAACATGATAAAAAAATAACAGAGACCAAAAATAAAAAAGACCAATCTAGCTTTTACTCCAAACGTAACGTTGGAGAACTTTCATTGTCCTAGCTTACAGGGTTCTTGAGAAATCGCTGATCCAATTTTCCACGGTTACGAAAACAATAGGTCTTCCGACGGAAGTCGGAAGACCTAATTCATGCACTGTCTGACGTTATGTCTATATAGAAAGTGCTATGGCGACAATGTCAGGGAAATATATTCAAAACACTTACTGTCAAACCCCTCGCAGGGGGCTTTTTTACGAGCTCCACACGGCAAAGGGCATAAGTGTGACACAAATGAGTTAAAGAAGATCCTGACGATAATCTCAACAGCACTCACAATAGAGCATAAAATTAAGCATCGACGGACCCCCAGCAAGCTAGAGGTGGGACCAGGTGCCCGGGAGGAGTAAGCATCCCCTGTTGGCTAGCCGCATCCGCCGTCGATGTCTAAGCACGAAAATGACAACAATATACAAAATTCATGCACTGTCTGACGTTATGTCTATATAGAAAGTGCTATGGCGACAATGTCAGGGAAATATATTCAAAACACTTACTGTCAAACCCCTCGCGGGGAACTTTTTTACGAGCTCCACACGGCAAAGGGCATAAGTATGACACAAATGAGTTAAAGAAGATCCTGACGATAATCTCAACAGCACTCACAATAGAGCATAAAATTAAGCATCGACGGACCCCCAGCAAGCTAGAGGTGGGACCAGGTGCCCGGGAGGAGTAAGCATCCCCTGTTGGCTAGCCGCACCCGCCGTCGATGTCTAAGCACGAAAATGACAACAATATACAAAATTCATGCACTGTCTGACGTTATGTCTATATAGAAAGTGCTATGGCGACAATGTCAGGGAAATATATTCAAAACACTTACTGTCAAACCCCTCGCGGGCAACTTTTTTACGAGCTCCACACGGTGAAGGGCATAAGTGTGACACAAATGAGTTAAAGAAGATCCTGACGATAATCTCAACAGCACTCAAAATAGAGCATAAAATTAAGCATCGACGGACCCCCAGCAAGCTAGAGGTGGGACCAGGTGCCCGGGAGGAGTAAGCTTCCCCTGTTGGCTAGCCGCACCCGCCGTCGATGTCTAAGCACGAAAATGACAACAATATACAAAATTCATGCACTGTCTGACGTTATGTCTATATAGAAAGTGCTATGGCGACAATGTCAGGGAAATATATTCAAAACACTTACTGTCAAACCCCTCGCAGGGGGCTTTTTTACGAGCTCCACACGGCAAAGGGCATAAGTGTGACACAAATGAGTTAAAGAAGATCCTGACGATAATCTCAACAGCACTCACAATAGAGCATAAAATTAAGCATCGACGGACCCCCAGCAAGCTAGAGGTGGGACCAGGTGCCCGGGAGGAGTAAGCATCCCCTGTTGGCTAGCCGCATCCGCCGTCGATGTCTAAGCACGAAAATGACAACAATATACAAAATTCATGCACTGTCTGACGTTATGTCTATATAGAAAGTGCTATGGCGACAATGTCAGGGAAATATATTCAAAACACTTACTGTCAAACCCCTCGCGGGGAACTTTTTTACGAGCTCCACACGGCAAAGGGCATAAGTATGACACAAATGAGTTAAAGAAGATCCTGACGATAATCTCAACAGCACTCACAATAGAGCATAAAATTAAGCATCGACGGACCCCCAGCAAGCTAGAGGTGGGACCAGGTGCCCGGGAGGAGTAAGCATCCCCTGTTGGCTAGCCGCACCCGCCGTCGATGTCTAAGCACGAAAATGACAACAATATACAAAATTCATGCACTGTCTGACGTTATGTCTATATAGAAAGTGCTATGGCGACAATGTCAGGGAAATATATTCAAAACACTTACTGTCAAACCCCTCGCGGGCAACTTTTTTACGAGCTCCACACGGTGAAGGGCATAAGTGTGACACAAATGAGTTAAAGAAGATCCTGACGATAATCTCAACAGCACTCAAAATAGAGCATAAAATTAAGCATCGACGGACCCCCAGCAAGCTAGAGGTGGGACCAGGTGCCCGGGAGGAGTAAGCTTCCCCTGTTGGCTAGCCGCACCCGCCGTCGATGTCTAAGCACGAAAATGACAACAATATACAAAATTCATGCACTGTCTGACGTTATGTCTATATAGAAAGTGCTATGGCGACAATGTCAGGGAAATAATTATATTCAAAACACTTACTGTCAAACCCCTCGCGGGCAACTTTTTACGAGCTCCACACGGCAAAGGGCTTAAGTGTGACACAAATGAGTTAAAGAAGATCCTGACGATAATCTCAACAGCACTCACAATAGAGCATAAAATTAAGCATCGACGGACCCCAGCAAGCTAGAGGTGGGACCAGGTGCCCGGGAGGAGTAAGCATCCCCTGTTGGCTAGCCGCACCCGCCGTCGATGTCTAAGCACGAAAATGACAACAATAAACAAAATTCATGCACTTTATGACGTTATGTCTATATAGAAAGTGCTATGGCGACAATGTCAGGGAAATATATTCAAAACACTTACTGTCAAGTCATCGAAGGAGAAACTATGTATCTCAGGCCTATTGTATTTACGAATGCTATGAGTTCGAGGTCTTCTTTGTGGTCTGTTGAATAAGGTAGTCACATTTACCGATTGACAACCGGGACTTGTTAAGTTTCCTATGCTGCTGATATTATCGTTGCACCCATAGGGCGCTGCAGTGTTAAGATTTTTTATCCAGAACTCTTCTCTGTTGCGACGGAAAGGTGTGCTCAAATTGGGATTGTTTGTGGGGTGATATATTCTCTCCAGGATTCTGACTCTCATAGATAAAACAGAATGATCGGCCTGGTCAAAATGTCGATAAAGAAGTTGACTTCCTTTTTTTATTTATTTTTGACCGATGTCCTGACATTCTGTTTCGGAGCTGACCTTTGGTTTCACCCACATAAATCAATCTACAAAGTGAGCACTCAATTTCATACACAACATTAGATGTCATACAGTTCAGGTTTTCAAAACTATGCGTGTTAAATGTTAATTTGTTTTGTGAAATTACTTGAGAATGAAGTGTCTGTTATTAGGATGTTACATGTTTTGCAGTTCTTCGTGCCGCATTTAGAAACTGAGCAATCGCTTGGTGAAAATTTGTGCTCTTTTAGTATATCGACCACTTCAATCTTACAGGGCCTGATTTTAATATACCCATCTGCATGTTTGTACCAAAACCCATGGTTTCTACTTACTACAAATGTTTCGTCTCTAATGACATGTAAACTAATTCTGAGGACATCTAAATTACCTGTTGCGTATGTGTCCATTGACGCAACAGGTTGGGGCCTTTTTATAGGGGGCGACGCCCCAGCCACTTTGTAGGTCTCTTGAGTACTCTCCATTGAAGCAAAAGACTGCCAGACAAGTGCCCTCAGGGACAATTTGTCCACCAGCAGTGACACATGGACAGTGGTAAAAATGACAAATATGGATAATGACCATATCCCTGTACACAGCACAAAATCGATAATTCAGAAAATCAGAAACCGAAGGCATACAAAATCAGGATAAAACAGAAACCAAAGCAAACAAACAAAAACCTCCACCACATGAAAAGAAGCGAACTCCCGATATGGGAGTGAGTCACGTTTGTCATAGTCATGTTAACCTCCTTTAATTTCTATGATATTTTTCGATGAAATGACAAGTTTCCGAAATAGCAAAAAATATATATATTGTCACATTGATAAAGGGCCAAAACAAAGCTTCTTTCAGGCGACAGAGCTGGAAAAGAAAGTAATTAATACACATCAAGTCACGGGGAACAATTTTAACTGCTCAAAATTTCACGTAGGGTCGATTCAGTAGCATATCCAAATAAAATCCATGTTAAAAATAGCATTGGAGGGATGGTGCTAAGATGTTAACCTCCTTTGAATTCGATGATTTTTTTTCGAAAATAATAAAAACAAATTAACTTCCGAAATTTGTAAATACACCTTTTTCGCTGATCTTGTGTTTAAATCAGTTACATTGATGGTAGGCGAAGAATATCATCTGCATCAATGTCGACAAACGTTCACATCATGAAATGTAAAGTAAAATGGAGTCCATATAATGCTTACAATCTAATCACGTGTATAAAACTAGTATTTAGGTATCATATAATATTCCTTTTAATTTTTTTTATTTGTATGCATAATACCATAGAGACTTGAAAGAATCACATTAAATTATGGGATTCATATCAATTTCATCATTTTATGAAGAAAAGTTGATATGTCAGTGAAGAAAATCAAGACTTTTGCTTATTTGGAATACAGGGTAAAAAATGCTGGAAATTTGTTGCTAAAAATAGCACATTTGTAACGAAAATACAAAAAGTGCTGAAATGCACTCATTTTGATTTATTTTCGATTTAATTCTAGTTTTCTTTGTGAACATTCAATAAAACAGGTTAGAAACATTGTATAAACTTTGATTTTGATAAAGTTTTACCGTGGGTACCAAATTCGCAGATCATAAAAAAGTTCTCAATTTTACTGAAAAATTACGAAAATCATCTGAGTCTAGGTCAAAATATCAGAGATACTGAATATCAACAAAAACACAGTAAAATGTGCTCCTGAGAAAGTCTTTTCAAAATATTGAAGAAAAAGTATATGTCCGTGTTGAAATAAGAAAGTAAAACGCTCAAGGATAGTGCTAGTTCGTGGTTTTCTCGAAAAAGTGTAAGCGCGCTAAAAATTGCCTTAATTTGGGTGGAATTTGAACAATTTACAATTTTTCGGGATGCATCAGCCCTACCTTATAAAACACTTTTTAAAAGTCAATAATACTCCATACGTAAAATGAAATTGATGGGTTATTACTTACGTAAGAGAAATCCGAACTGTTCAAAAGAGTACCTCCAGCTCAATTTTTATAGAAATTACCGCAAAGCATTTTCGTACGGATACTTCACTCGGTTTAGATCAAATTTTCAAAACTATCCGCTTTTAGGTATGTCTTCAGCAGAGTTGAGATAGTAATTATACGTTGGCCATAATACATTGAAATATCTATATGATTTAAGCTCAATGGGTGCTAATACTTATACTTAATATAGACATAACGTCAGACAGTGCATGAATTTTATATATTGTTTTCATTTTCGTGCTGAAACAGCGACGGCGGGTGCGGCTGGCCAACAGGGGATGCCTACTCCTTCCGGGCACCTGATCCCACCTCTAGCTTGCTGGAGGTCCGTCGATGCTTAATTTTGTGCTCTATTGTGAGTGCTGTTGAGATTATCGTCAGGATCTTCTTTAACTCATTTGTGTCCCACTTATGCCCTTCACCGTGTGGAGCTCGTAAAAAAGTTCCCCGCGAGGGGTTTGACAGTAAGTGTTTTGAATATATTTCCCTGACATTGTCGCCATAGCACTTTCTATATAGACATAACGTCAGACAGTGCATGAATTTTATATATTGTTTTCATTTTCGTGCTGAAACAGCGACGGCGGGTGCGGCTGGCCAACAGAGGATGCTTACTCCTCCCGGGCACCTGATCCCACCTCTGGCTTGCTGGAGGTCCGTCGATGCTTAATTTCGTGCTCTATTGTGAGTGCTGTTGAGATTCTCGTCAGGATCTACTTTAACTCATTTGTGTCACACTTATGCCCTTTGCCGTGTGGAGCTCGTAAAAAAGTTTCCCGCGAGGGGTTTGACAGTAAGTGTTTTGAATATATTTCCCTGACTTTGTCGCCTTAGCACTTTCTATATATAGACATAACGTCAGACAGTGCATGAATTTTATATATTGTTTTCATTTCCGTGCTGAAACAGCGACGGCGGGTGCGGGTGCGGCTGGCCAACAGGGGATGCTTACTCCTCTCGGGCACCTGATCCCACCTCTGGCTTGCTGGAGGTCCGTCGATGCTTAATTTTGTGCTCTATTGTGAGTGCTGTTGAGATTCTTGTCAGGATCTTTTTTAACTCATTTGAGATGCGCAAGAATGGTCCTAAATCGTGACCAATGCTGCACCTTAAGATATACTGATTCACAAAAAAGAAGAAATTAAATTAAAAAAAAAATATTCAGAACACTATGATTTTGAAGTCAATATTCATAACAGATATCAATTAGCTTGCTTATTTTGAAATAATGACTGTGTTATAGGTTTTTGGTACACTCAAATGTTCGTTTGTTTCCAAAAGTAAGAGCAGTCTGATTAACATAATATCATTGCCTAATGCTAAAAAAAAATTCTTGTCCACTTTGAAGAAAATCTTGAATAAGAAAGAAGTGATTCTGGTTAGGTATCATATAATACATTATTAATCACATAAAGTGATATTCAGATTAAAAAAAACATAAATGATGCTTTGATTTAATTAAATTTGCTACTTCTCATCATCTTATTATATTATTTTCCTTTTACTTTTACCTATTTCCTGTTAAGATGATAAAGCAAAGGAGGGGATCCCCAACATCAACAGGTTGCTGCACCTAGAGCAAAACTTCAAAAGACCCCATGCAAAACATAAAGCAGACAAGCACAGAAAGAGACGCTATAGGGACAAAAAAAGGAGTACTAACTCACACCATATAAACAACAAACACAAAAGACCACACATAAACCAACGAGACCAATGGGCAACCTATGCCGACTTAGGACGACCATCTGCCATGCAAGTAGCAGATGGTGTGGTAATCCGGATTAAGTGCGCACAACCCACCCACTTTCCAGAGATCTCGAAGAATGCACAAGTTTGGTGTAAAATAACCACCTCACTGTAAGATGAAGATACAAACAGACAGCATTACGCAGTGGCCAAAGAAACACATTGTCTTACAATTTTGTCCTTCGAGCTACTGCCTAGTCATTTGTGTTACCTTCAATATTTTTGGGGAAAAATAAATGAAATATAGCATATCTCCTCTTACAATTGGGTAAAGTAATTCTGGGGGTTTTTTTCCGCAAATTATTCAGAACATACAAGAAGTTAAGGAATTTTTGTTTATAATATCTTAAACGATGAATTCCAATTATCCGAAATCAAATTTTTCGTAAGCAATGCTATTTGCTACCATTTATCGTGAGGAAACGGTATCATTAAAGAATTTTCTTCAAGAGGCTAATAAAATCATGACATTTATAGAGAAACAAACATGAAATAAATTCAAACAAATTTGTAATTTTAATGACGATTTTTTTCTTTGGTAACTCAATGGACATTTCAAATCAATGCATTGTGTATATTGACCTCCATCTCAATATCAAAACAAGTTTTTTTTATATTCTACAGTTCGTCCCTTTATGTGTTTTAAACAAATTGAAGTTCGAAAGAAAAATCATTGAAACCAAAAATCAATTTCTCAGATTTATGGTTTTTGCAAATTTTTTTTTTTATTGTGCCATAAACTATTCGATCGATTCTTGATTATGGAGTCTATGTACAATTCCTATCAGTGAGTGTTCCGCTCAGTTCATCTCTGTAGCAATGGGCAATTTTCAATAAAACAAAATCAAATTGACAATAAGAATTCAAAATACACAAATTTCTTAATGCGTGTGTGCTCTGCTTACAAGACAATGCCCATACTTTAAAGTAAACATGGGACGTCAGAACAGCATGCCAATGTGAAAGAAAGTGACAAACTTACACGAGTAAAATAGTTTTGTTCTTATATCTTAAGTGATATCCATCACTTAACAAATCCTCAGAATCAAACATTTTGTAGCTGATTAATTTATATAATTTGAAACTGCATCACTATTGTCATCATGAACACAGTGATGTCGAGACTAGATTACTTACATCTTGTCTGGAAATCCGACTAGAAGTCTTTTCGTGATTGAAAGCGTTACAGTTTTTAAATAAAATAGGATTTTATTTACAGGTATTCTCCTGATATTTGCTTCAATGCAATGTTATGCCTACGGCTGGTTCAACCAGTATGATCAGGAATTCACATTCACTTGTCCGAGTCATCAGTATCTTTACCACATCAAGAGTATCCACGATAACCATAAGGAGGACAGAGTTTTTGACTTTGAATGCCGCTCTTTTCCATTTGCTGAAACCGATAATTGTTACAATTCAGGTAATTACTTTTATTGTAACATCTTATCTTTACTATAATGCGCGGCGTGACGTCTGCCACCCGTTTTTTGTGTCTTTAAAGTTAACGGATGCATATATACATAGTCCAGTATTATCGTTACCTGTTTACGTAGAAAATTAGGGTTCATTAAGAAAATACGGAAGTGTTCCAACTCTATACTTTCTTGAAGAAAATGTCAAACCAATTTTCATGCACCAGAAACGTGTTTCTGTTATTAAATTCTCATCAGTGATGATTCCAGCCAAAGTGCTTTTCATAAGCCGCCCAAATTCATTTCACCAGCGCCCTCTGGTTTTATTTTTAGTATTTTAATTTGTGCATTTACTTTACAGAGAGTACGTGGCTCCAAATTTCCTGTAGGGTCGATTCAGTAGCATATCCAAATAAGATAAAATAGAATTGGCGGGATGCTGCTAAATTGTTTTAAATCTCTCTTTAATTTCGATGATATTTTTTCGATGAAATGGCAAGTTTTCGAAATAGCAAAATAATATATATGATGTCAAATTGATTAAGGACCAAAACAAAGCTTCTTTCAGGCGACAGAGCTGGAAAGAAGTAATATTTACACTTAACGAACATTAAATATTTTAACTCGTCCACGCTGCAACAAGAAATGTGTTTTATAATTACATGTATACGGAAGTGTTCCAATTCTATATATTCTTGAAGAAAATTTCAAACAAATTTCATATTATATATGCCCTTTCTGCACGCTTCTTGTGAAATACGTCTAAAATTGAATTGAGGTGCCAAGTTTTTCCTTCTGTGAGAGAGCATATACTGAACAAACTTGAAAAATATCAGCAAGAATATTATGTCATTATTTAAGAACAAAAAAATCTGCAGTATGGACCAGACATTTAAGATTTGGGTACTTAACCCTCCTCAGTGATCCTCAATCCAAACAATGAAAAATGGCCGAAGAGTGTGAAAGTAGTAGGATAGGGGAATATGTTGCTACAGGAACCACATTTAAGATATTTCGAGGTAGTTATGTGAACAGATATTTTTGAATGCGTTTGAGAAAACTATCAACCGAAGTTGATCGGACTCCTAGCAGTGAACCTAGTTCTATAGAAAAAATTATGGCCGAGTTGGTTCCAACTGAAACTCTAACAAGTAGCTGAAAAACCATTTCTCAAAACGATACAAACATGCCATCGATCAGAATAATCAATATCCTTTGACGAAAGTCTATGGAGATCGACGTTTTGTGTTCATACATCTATTTATAGTAAGAAAGAATGATCAATATTGAAATATAAGTTCCATTGCATATACTTTGCATCATTAAAATCTCAAAATTCACATTCATAATTAAGAGCACTATCAAAATCTTGCAGTCTAGTTTCACCAGCAATGCTTAAAGTTTCGGACAAACAAGACAAAAGCATTACGTTACCTCCAATATTTATTTAGGGAGGCACAAAATACATCTAACTTTCTATCATTTATGGTTTCTAAGAAAAAAGTATCACATTATTACGAATTGGAACTAGTACGCCCTATGTTTTTCATATACATTTACATATTCATCTGTATGTTACTTCGTGTGCATTGTTGCCTTGTTTGTGTGTTCAACTTAAAGTGAAGAGACTTTCATGAACAACACTTGTACGTTCATCGAGATCATATGGAAACTGGACAAGAGGGTGAGTTACGCAATTGTCAAAGAATGGTGAATGATATTCTGTCTTTGACCATTTGAACCACAGACTATACTTGTATCTTTCGAAATGGAAGTAAACTGATGTGATATTTCTGCCGAATTAGAGCGACGGGTATTGCATGCAAGCAGGAGATGCTGACTCTCCCTGGGCACCTGATCTCACTCCAACATTGGGTGTTTGCTTCTTTTCATGTGGTAAAGGTTTTTGTTTGCTTTGGTTCCTGTTTTATACTGATGTTGAATGTCTTCAGTTTGTGATTTCCTGAATTATCGATTTTCTACTGTGTATTGGGATATGGTCATTGTCCATATTTGTCATTGCTACTAACAAGGCAGATGGCTGTCCTTAGTCAGCACCGATTGCCCATTGGTATCATTGGTTTAAGTGTAGTCTGATGTTAATGTTTTGGTGTCGTGTTCTTTGTCCATTTTCTGTCTCTTTTGCTTGCCTACTCTGTGTTTTCACATAAGAGTGTTTCTATGTTTTGTTCTAGGTACTGCATCCGAGTCTTTTTGGAGATCCCCTCCTTTGTAGCGTAGGATTAATAGAATCTATCACCCCTTTGTACAGAGACAGGGAAATCCCACCCGAGTATCAAAGATTTGCAGTCCACGGCGAGGCTTGTCGAGTCGTGGACGTTGAAAATCTTTGATACGAGTGTTGGATTTCCCTGTCCCTGTACAAAGGGGTGATTGGGTTGATTGATTATTTTTCTCTCACCCATATATTTTCACATAATTCATGAATAAAAATTGCTTGTTTTGCATTAAATGTTGCTTCATGTGACGTCAAGCACTGCAAAACCTACGTAAACGTCTATGACGTCACAATAGGGGGTTCGAAACAAACATCCGGGGGTGCGAGACAGAGTTGTCTCAGAAAAGGTAAATCTGTAGATATCTCTGTCCGGGGTGAGAGAAAAAAAATGTCACATCTCTTTTCGAAGATCCTTGGGTGGGAAAGGGTAAAAAATACAGGTGTAAAACAGGACCAAAAACTCATATTGCTGCAAAACGAATTAACTGTCTGTCAGATATAGTTTCTAGGACATTATTACCACAAGCCTCCGAATTGAAGCGGCGGGTGTTGCATGCAAGCAGGAGATGCCAATTCTTCCTGTGCAACTGGTCTCACTCCCATATCGGGAGTTCGCTTCGTTTCATATGGTGGAGGTTTTTGTTTGTTTCCCTTGGTTCCTATTTTATCCTGATTTTGTATGCCTTCGGTTTCTGATTTTCTGAATTATCGATTTTGTGCTGAATACAGGGATATGGTCATTATCCATATTTGCCATCCTTAGAGTTTACAAGAGAAATTATCTTTTTAAGTTTTTACTAAGGAAAAAACATACTACGTTTGAATATAATCATAATACTATTCTAAAGGAGCAACCATTTGATTTTTATCGAGGGGGGGGGGGGGGGCAGGAAGACTTTGCGAAAAAACATCATGATCGAGATTTAAGGTGGGGGAAATTTTCCGGCAAAAAATTCCCGGCCAGGAAATTGCCCCCCCCCCCCTCTTCCGACCTTTCCACATGCCTGGTAAACACTTTTATTGTGTTCATAAACAAAGTATAAATAAAAATGAAAAAAACTTTATTCAAAGGAACGGAATAAGCCTGTCTGTGTTGTGTATTATTTAAGTTGAAAGATTATAGGTTTCATCATGTTCATATGCCATTCCAGTAATAAAAAAGATTAGTGATCTGCTAGGAAGAGATGCCTTAATATACTCTTCCTTGGCACCTGATGACACTTCGTGTTTAAATTATTTAATATGGCCAAAAAACCACGCTGAATGATTTAAACTTTTATAAAAGGGTAATTTTCAACATTGGAAAATTAAAAAAAAAACTAATAGACCAGCACGCATAGCCGGCGAAAAAAAATTCCGGCTCTTAAAATGGCTGAAAAAAAATTCTGCTGGCAAGTCTTCCTGCCCCCCCCCCCCCCCCCTCCCCTGAAAAATCAAACGGTTGCTCCATACGACCCTGAGGACCACAATTTAAAACAATATACCAGGTGCCAAAATGACTTGTGAACACAAGTATTGTTCTCGAACGGACAGACGAACAACGAATATTGCATAAATTCGACTTTTCTTTGATCAGTAAAGAAGATATTTAAAGTTTTTTCATCGAATTAAACGTGAAACAGTTTTAAAAAATTTCCACTTCAAAAATAAATGTACTTTTGCACGTTTTGTATCTCGGTCCATTTCAGTTTAAAACGTTTACCGTGCACGTTTGTGTACATATTTGACACAATTAATGTTTCAAGTGAGTAATATGTTTTAAATCTTTCTATTTTCTGTATCTGATTCTTTTATTTTTATCAAAATATTTTTCTTTTTTATCTTTTCTTAAAATGGTACCGACTAATTAATAGTGTGTAGCTCCAAATTTTATGAATGACCCGACACTCTGTTCTGG
This sequence comes from Pinctada fucata, assembly GCA_028142955.1. Taxonomy (NCBI): domain Eukaryota; kingdom Metazoa; phylum Mollusca; class Bivalvia; order Pterioida; family Pteriidae; genus Pinctada; species Pinctada fucata. The sequence goes on along the minus strand of AP027104.1, from coordinate 49,344,305 downwards.
TTTGACGTGATCTTTTTAGCTCACCTGAGCCGAAAGCTCGAAGTGAGCTATTGTCATACCGGTTTGTCTTTTCATTATTTTTCCACATTTTCGACTTTTCCTTCGGAACCGCTCGGAAAATTTTGATGAAACTTGATATGCATGAAGTACTAAAGGTCATTTACATATTTTGTTTATTTCGGTCGGATCCCTTCAGGGCGGGGACGAATAGGCCCTAGAGGGTACCCCTCTTGAAAATCTTCTCCAGAACCGCTGCATGGACTGACACTAATGGTATCTGAGTAATCCGGAAAGATGCTATAGAATTATTGAATTTGAAGACGTTTAACATTTGTACAACTTTGTGTGTCACTGCTGGTGGACCAGGAGTCCTCGAGGGCGCATGTAGCCAATGTCGATCAACTTCGGTTTGTCGTGTCTTCAACGCAATCGAAAAATTTCTGTCATCAAAATGTTTAAAATTTCGAAAACGTATTTCTTGAAGCATCATATTTTCACCCTTCCTGCTACGTCTTTGGCTACACATTTTAACTTTCGCACTCTTTGGCCATATTACATTGTTTAGACTGAGGAGCACTGGCGAGGGTTGAGTACTCGAAACGTGCATGTCTGGTCCATGCTGCAAATCTATCTATTCTTTTTTAAAAATGATGTTATGATATTGAATTTGAAGACGTTTTCACACATGGATTATTCAAGATTGTTCATTTTGTTCAAATCCGATATTCAATTTCTGACTCGTTTTTATGTCTTTTTTGGCTTAGTTATTCTTAGGCAAAAATTTAGATGTCTTTAATTCTATTCTCTCTTGACTATTTTTTCTGCCAAAATTTTGTTCACTTTAGCCATGATAAATAAGGGTTTTTCAATTCTTTTTACAATTTTTAAAAGGAAAAAGGGAAGGGGATATCGTCACTTTTAGGTCGCCTGCGAAGCATAGCGACACTGAAGGATCACTTTGTCCGTTGTCCATCTGTCTGTAACACTAAGGGTGTCATAGCCCATAACTTTTGATAGGCAAGTTATAGGGCTTTGATATTTCACATGTGTAATCCTTGTGACAAGACCTTTCTACACGTACCATAATTTTTGACCTAGTGACCTTGACCTAGATATTTGACCTACTTTTAAAAAAAATTAAGATTGGCTGTATCTTTGATTGATTGTTTAGTGATAGGGCTTTGATATCTCAAATGTGTATTCCATGTAACAATACCTTTCTACACATACCATGATTTTTGACCTCGCAATCTTGACCTAGATATTTGACCTACTTTTCAAACAAAGTTTAGATTTGCTATATCTTATGATTGGTAAGTGATATGACTTTGATATTTCAATTGTTTATTCATTGTGACATGGCCTTTCTGAACATATCATGATTTTTTACGTCATGATCTTGACCTAGATTTTTGGCCGTCTTTGAAAAGTAGTGAAGATTGTTTATATCTTTTGATTGGTAAGTGATAGTGACCGTACGGATTCCCAAGGTTGCCTACGTTTTGCACGTAGACAGCACGTACGTGCACGTACGGCTAGATGTGACCACCGCTTAATCTGTGGTCACAACCATCGTAGGCAAACCTTAGGTATCCGTACGGTGTCAGTAAGTGTCCCGTACGGCCTCCTTGTGGATTTAGGAACACGCAGACAGGTCGTAGCAGTTTTAGTGCATGTAGAACTTTCGCTGCGTCCTGTCTGCGTGTTGTCGACATGCACGTTGTAAGAACGTTGCAAGTACGTGCAACGCACCTCCGACACAAGGAAGTGAGGACTCCGTGCGTTAAGGCCCGGTCATACTGCACTCCACGTCCATATCACGTTCAAAAATCTGCTGGACGTGGTCGTACGTGGTAATTTTTGTAATGACTGTGCTTTGTACGGGGTATGACCGCCGGCGGCTGTTCCACCGCTGAAACACTGCCTAAGCACGGCTAACAACGTCCAACCACGTCTAAAACTAAACTCGTTCGTGACAAGACGTTATACACACGCTTTTACCCGTGATACCAACGCGGAACACCCGTGCAATGGCCGTGCTCCGACCGTGATAGACCGCTTAGGCTTTCGCGTCTTACCGCGTCTTCTCCAAGTCTTAATCACTGCCGGAACACGGATTATCACGTGTGCTTCGCGTGCGTTGCACATCTTTACCACGTACACTGTCCGTGGTTGTCCGCGGTATAAAATTTTGAGCAGTTCAAAACTTGTTTCCGCGTCCAACTCCGTTCAGATGTTTTACCGCGTCCTAGCACGTCTACAAATCGTCTGTAGTGCGTCTTAAAAGCGCACAACAACGTCTGCTTCATGTGTGACCTTTTTTGAACGTGTTTTGGCCGTGATCAAGCCGTAAAGCGCAGTGTGACCGGGCATTTAGCAGTAAGTGTAAATTCGACATCCTTACAATAACGTAGAAGACGTGCGGAGAAAGTACGTGGTAAGCAAGTTGCACGCTTGTCGTAAGTACGTGCATCGCACTTACTTTTTTGCGCTACACGTGATGCTGAATCAATGAATGAACTTAAATTTGAGTGATACATCTACACTGACCAAATATAATATGCTCGGAATAGCTTTATCCGTTCATTTTCTGTTATGACAGTGACATTCCTTAGAATAGAATAATTTCGAATATAGGAGCTTGTCTACAATATTCATAGTTATTTTGGAGCTGTGCGTAGAACTTTAAGTTCTTTCTACATGACCCCTCTTCAAGTAACCCCGGCACGAACCAACCTAGAGGTCAATCACTTTGTTAACGCCGTTTTACCGGCTAGACGTATTTTTTAGATTGTCCATTAAAATTCATTAAAAATTTTTAAGTTGTGTTGTTCTATATTGGTATTTACAGTGAACTTCTTATATGCTGGATATTATATCTTGGGAATTTTCTTATATGCTGGATATTATATCTTGGGAATTTTATTTTTTGGTTTGTATTTGTGCCTTTGTTGGATACAACCGCTCAGTTGAAGAGGACCAGTTCTAATACTGTGGTATCGTTCCAATAGTTTCTTTCATTTGTATGACTTTGAGGCACTAAAATATGTACGTGCATTGTTGAAACCCGTATAAGAAAAAAAAAAAAACAAAAAGAGTTAATTCGTTTAATAGTTGTCGTCACTTTTGCTAAAATACGCGCCTTTCCATCCCCCGAAAATATGAATTACTCAGGACAGAAATGATTTTTTGAAATCTTTGTCACGTCCTTGCAGTAAATTTATCTTGTTTTTAATGATGCCAATGAATTTGAAGTATAAATTACATAGCAGGATGTATTAGCTTCGTCAGTATATATACATGATTGCTGATAAACTAACGATTTGATATGAAACCTGCATATAGTTAAGTAATTAAAGGAATGATACATATTTCGTGCCTCATATCAGTCATACATACTGTTATTGTTTATTCAGTTTAAACTATTTATTCATCGCAATTGTAATTCCCCATATGACGTGATCACTAACAATTACTATCATGTATCAACAAATGTGTACTATTATAATTAATTCGTTTACTTATATTTAAATTTACTTGGGACATTCTTAGTTCTTCAATTTTCATACCTCCAGAAATATAGATTTGACAATAAGGCAATTATAAAGTTACACTTTGACGATATATCGATAAGGCATTTAATAATCAGGTATGTACATACGTTATTGAAGATTTCACGTCACCTGGCCCATGATTAGTCCAGGAACAATGAGAAAGACGAGTGAAATCCGCTGGAGTACAACCCCCCTTTTAGAACCCCTATTTCCACTCCCGTTATTAGACAATTAGATGCCCTCTGTTGATTTGACCCAGACTCGACCCTTCTTGGTACCAACTTTCCAGACGAGGTTATCAATACAACATTAACCAACCCCTCTTATATAACGATAAAATACACACAAATATTGAGATGCAGAAATCACTATCAAATTAATCATATTGATCTGGGCATATAAAAAGTGACTTAATAGTAAGATATTGAATTTTTAAAAAAATGGATAGAAATAAATAAATAAAGGAAATAAAAAAAAAAAAATTAAAATACACAAATAACTAAAATTGATGAATATTAATAATTAGCGGCCATACATTGCTACATGTATATACAAATATAAATGGTTCAAACATTATAAGATAGAATTTAAATGAATGTACGAGTAAAAAGTTAAATAAGCAAGTACATAGATCAATCAATCAATCATTCAATCAATCAATTAATAAAAACTTGAAATACTAGATAAAGTAATTAAAAATAATAGAATTAATATATAAATTAATAGACTTCATAAATAAATAAATAAATAAATAAATAAATAAATAAATAAATAAATAAATAAATAAATAAATAAATAAATAAATAAATAAATAAATAAATAAATAAATAAATAAATAAATAAATAAATAAACAGTTAAAGAGATAATAGATAGATGCCATAGATGAAAATACAGGAAAAATCTATTAATAGTGTGGATTATTAATGCAAAAAAAAAAAAAAAAAAAAGAACAGAAGTTCTGCCAAATACTGCAATAAGGCAATATGAACGATAATGCGACAGAAGATAAAAAAGAATGATTGATAAGAACATATTACAAATTCATCAACGATAATGATGTACAAACAAAGTACAGGCAAATACGCTTCCCTTACATATATGTACATATAAACATATATGATATTCCAGGGTCCAAACCGAATTAATTTGAACAGTATTTATTCAATAAGCAATCAGAATCGAATCGAAAGTCATATAATAACAGTAAGAATAATTTTAAAGATAATACTAAAACACACGTATAAAAGCACTTTACATTGAATACACAAGTGGTAAGAATTCCTTCAGTGATATGTATTACAAGACTCAGGACGCAAGAGATTTTGAATAAAAATTACATAGCTGAGATAGATGCACATTTCCTTTATAAGATAAATAAGATAAGATATGCTTTATAAAACCAAACGACGAAGAAAGGCATGAGGAACAGATAATGAGAAAAACTCTTTACATAAAAGATAATCCTGTAAATAACACAACAAAACATCAATGTAGAAGACAAATAACAAATTAAATTCCTACTTTAAAAAACAATAAAGAGCGACATACATTGGAGCTCCCAGTCATGTTCGCGATCATTATGACCGTGAAGCAGAGAATGTTGATAATGATAGCGATGATGATGATGATGATGATTTTCAATGTTTATCAAGTTATGAAAATAATCATTGATTATGATGATGAATAAGATGATGATTAAGATGTAATGACACTTATGGTTAACTAGATTTTCTAATGTTATCATACAATTTGGAAAGTATTATTTGTATAAAACAAGGTGTACACAGTGATTTAATGTGAATAAACTTTGTCATTAAAAAAAAAATAATAATAATTACAGTGTGCTATCCTTGATGTCGATGTTAATAATTGACGACAAAATAGCAATTTAACAGTGAATTGGAAATAAAAAAAAAAAACAAAACAAAACAAAACAAAACAAACAAAAACAAAAACAAAACATGTATTTATATCAATATACAATCTATGTGTGTCTTACTATGGTATCACTTGGTTTGTCCATACTGTTGAAATATTTGACAGTGGCATTCTAATCTGTGATATTTGTATATGTTTTGTCATCGTTATATCAACGTTTGTGGGATTCATTATGATATCACAAGGTTTGTCCATACTGTTCAACATTTGGCAGTGGCATTCTCACATTTGTGATATTTGTACTTGTTTCGTCCTGGTATATAATAAAATGCACATACAGCGCATTGATAAGATGATAATGTTAGCACCGGAATGGTTTGTCCAAAAAAGAGGCATTCCATAACCGTATAATGATTATTGATGTAAAGCACGATACATATTGCAGAATTGTTGCAATACTGGCACACTTATAATGTATGTTTGTGAATGTGCTGTTTGAATAACATTGCAATGTGCCAGCAGATGAATATTTGATCATCATAAATCTTTGAAATATAGCAATTTATTTGCTTTTGCTACATTTTTGTTTGTGTTACAATTTGTAACTCTACAAAGAGTTTGAGATTGCAATACGTTTGACAGAAAATGTGTATTTGTTATTTGATGTTGAATTATGTTTGTGAAGTTTGCAATCAATTCATTATTTTGATAATCCGCAATTAATTTGACGAATTACGTTTGACAGAAAATGTATATTTGTTTATGTTGAATTATGTTTGAAAAATTTGCAATGAATTCAATGTTTTGATAATCTGCAATTAATTTGATGAATTACGTTTGACAAAAAACGTATGTTTGTGTATGTTGAATTGTGTTTGTAAAGTCTGCAATGAATTCAATGTTTTGATAATCTGCAATTAATTTGATGAATGACGTATATATTTGTGTATGTTGATCGAATTATGTTTGAAAAGGTTGCAATAATTCAAGCTTTTGAGAATCTTAATTGGATAAGTACGTTTGACAGAAAATGTATATTTGTGAACATGTAATTTGATGTTTGTATCTTTTTGTGACGTTGAAAAGAAATTTGTCATTTGTGTCTGTCTTTTGTTTATTTTGTCAGCCTTTTGTCAATGTATACGTGCGTAACGTATATTTGTGAACGTGTGATTTGATGTTTGTATATCTTTGTGAACTTGGAAAGAAATTTGTCATTTGTGACTGTCTTTTGTTTTGTTTGTCAGATTTTTGTCAATTAGTGAACGTGTGATTTGATGTTCTCTGTGGAGTTGGAAAGAAATTGGTGTCTGTCTTTTGTTTAGTTTGTCAGATTTTTGTTAAAGCACACGTGCGTAACATAAAATAGTACTTGCGCTGTTTGGCAAATTAATAACAGAACTGGGAAGAGAAAATCTCTTATTACATGTAACGCGATTCTTTAATTATCGTTAAATTGACCCCATGGACAATAAATACAATTTCAAACATATTAAATTCTTTAACGATGACATGTACAAAAACAAAACAAAACAACAACGAAACAACAAAACAAACAAACAAACGTACAAAAAAAAAAACAAAACAAAAAAAAAACAAAAAAAAACCAAAAAAAAAAAAAACAAAAACAGTGGACAGATGTGGTAAAAACTGATACGCCAGCCTGATTTTACTACCTTAGACGCCACTAAAAATTGGTACAAGCTATATAGTATTGGTCAATAATACATGTATAAGAAGGTATTGAGTGTATATATAAATTCGAAGAAATGAGGAAATGATAAATGAAAGAATTGAACATGTTGAATAAATGAAAGAACAAATGAATAGCTAAACAACGAACAAAACTGGATAATGAGATGAAGAAAGTATGTTCGTGATTGATAAATTTAGATAGAAATTATCAAATTGAATAGATAAACAAACGAACGAACAAATACATAAAGAGAAACATACGAAGATCAAAACCAACATATACAAATCAATTAATCACGTTTGACTGCCTGACCTTGAAAACCAAAACAAATTTGGTCATGAAGAAAAAGGTTACTATTTTTTAGTAGTCATATGCTCAGTTTTTAATGAGTGAGAATCGAAAGTTACAAAAAAAAGACAATTTTGCTAGACATTTTTTCGTTCTCTTAAAATTTGCATTACACGTTGCTTCAATATTAACGGATAGATATTTATTGAATATATATGTTACACAATGCTCAAGTTAAAACATATTAAATCAAACGATAACTCAATATTGAGAGTAATTAACTAGCCTAAATAATATAAACAAATTGTCCATTATTTAGACCTGATGTCATAACACTAAATTTAACTAGTCTGCTCTGTTTGGGCACCTGTCCTAAATCAGGCCGCGGTGGGAATCGTTCTTCTCACAGAAAATTCTTAATGGGCTGTAAATAACACTGATACCAACTAAAATCACTCCAGCGATCGAGCATTCAAAGGTCAACCCTGACAATAAATTCTGGACCACCTATTAAAATTCATTAATCAGAATGGGCGTGTTCCGTACAGCATGACCAGCCGAAGCTGCAACCTTTTGGCGGGCTCCTCTTCATTTACATATTTCTGATGCCATGCGGTAAACATATTGGCTACAGTAATATAACGCAAAAACTTTGAGCGTATTACATGGAATTCTAAAGAGGGCAAAAAGATCATGGTACATTTTCATAATATCTATTGATTGGTTTTCCCCAACATTCTTAATATAATATGTTGGCGTGATCATAGATCATGTGGCGTAAAAACCACTCAATATATATTCTACATGTGGATTATCAGGCAGGAAATATTACATTTTGTACATTACGTTCCAGCTCGCAAGGCATTCACCGGCGATGCTGTGAACACAATGTCAATTTTCTTGGATTTGAACTTTCTGGTTCGATGATAGATTTCATCATGCACGGCATTCAACTAACGAAAACTTGATTCCAACAATGACGTCATATGTGTTATGAGACAATTGATTTTATGTGTAATGTAAAATAACATAACTTATAATGTATGATTATATTAAGTTAAATAAGTTATATTCAAAATCGTTTGCATAAATCAAATTTAATATTTCATAAATATATGATTCATAATGTGTCATAATATTAATTCATAAATTTGTCATATCCACCGCGGCCATACATTGCCAATAAATATATAAAAGTATTTCAGGTCTTTTTATTTAGAATAGGAATATCTAATCAGGAAAACGAGGCTCGCTCGTTTTCCTGAACAGATTATCTTACGAACAGCTTCCAAAATAATTTCGAATATAGGAGCTTGTCTACAATATTCATAGTTATTTTGGAGCTGTGCGTAGAACTTTAAGTTCTTTCTACATGACCCCTCTTCAAGTAACCCCGGCACGAACCAACCTAGAGGTCAATCACTTTGTTAACGCCGTTTTACCGGCTAGACGTATTTTTTAGATTGTCCATTAAAATTCCCACCCTCCCACCCGGTTGGACACCTCAGTTTATGATACAATTTGGATTCAGCTACTAGTGAAGTTGATTAAAACTATTGTTATTATCTGGCGTTAGATTTCTTTTATCTTTCAGTTATGGCTACGAAACTGTCCATCTTCGATGTATTGAATACCCTTGAAGTCAGTGAGCTTGATCGACGCCATAGTTGTTCTGAAGACCCATATATCACATATCCTTATAGAAGGAAGCATCCCCCTTTAACCCGTCGCGGTGGATCCAATCCCTAATAGATGTCCACTAAAAATTGGAGCAGCCGTTGTACCAGATTAGAGCGAAGTGAAAGACAAAAAAGCAAGATTTCGTCTATCCTGAAAATACATTTACTTTTTCGTACAAAGGGTTCCAGTAAGCATGGCTTTCACCGGCGTTATTGTGAACCTGATCTAGCGAAAAATTCTCCTGATAGCGTAAAAACCACTCAATATATATTCTACATGTGGATTATCAGGCAGGAAATATTACATTTTGTACATTACGTTCCAGCTCGCAAGGCATTCACCGGCGATGCTGTGAACACAATGTCAATTTTCTTGGATTTGAACTTTCTGGTTCGATGATAGATTTCATCATGCACGGCATTCAACTAACGAAAACTTGATTCCAACAATGACGTCATATGTGTTATGAGACAATTGATTTTATGTGTAATGTAAAATAACATAACTTATAATGTATGATTATATTAAGTTAAATAAGTTATATTCAAAATCGTTTGCATAAATCAAATTTAATATTTCATAAATATATGATTCATAATGTGTCATAATATTAATTCATAAATTTGTCATATCCACCGCGGCCATACATTGCCAATAAATATATAAAAGTATTTCAGGTCTTTTTATTTAGAATAGGAATATCTAATCAGGAAAACGAGGCTCGCTCGTTTTCCTGAACAGATTATCTTACGAACAGCTTCCAAAATAAACAATTCTTGATATGTAATAATGACTTGAACATTTTTTATGCACCCGTAATCGAAGATTCAGGGACATAAAGTTTTTGTCCTGTCCGTTTGTCTGTCTGTCTGTTTATCTGTTTGTCCGCAAAAACTTTAACCTTGACCATAACTTTTGAATGGTAAGTGATATGGCTTTGATCTTTCACATGTGTATTCCTTGTGACAAGACCTTTCCATGGATATTTAGATATATGGATAGTTTTGACCATAATACAATTTTTACTGACAAAGATGCCGAAGGGGAAATTCGTGTTTCAGAAACACGTGTTTTTTTTTTTTTTTTTTTGTTTATCTTTACTTCACATGTCATTACGATATCATGACAATAAACAAGTGGGTTGCGGAAGCTTTGCAACTTCTTATTTATAAAAGAAGTATCTAAACCAAAATATGCAAAAAAGTAATTTTTGAAAGTTTAGGGGGGGGGGCTTAAATCCTTGTATGCTAGTTATACTATTTTAAAACACACCTGTAATTGAGTTTTATCGTAATGTTTAGATGGATGTCACTGAAATGCTGATTTGAGGGGGGGGATGGGATTCGGGTCCTTCACTTTTATGTCCAATTCAGCTCTCATAATGTTATGACAGATTTCTTACAGTGCTACACAAGGTGTCCACACATCTTTTCATGCATTCCGAATACATTGCCTCTATCTCTACAGCTTGATTGGGCGTCGTCACATGTCAGGCCTTGCAGAGGCTTGACTTTATTCCATGGTAGATTCTACATGTACACCGGCCCTGACATTAATCTAAGGCACCATATACCATGTCCCCGAAACTTTTATGACCTAATAACAGTCTTGAAACTGTAAATTTGAGCTAGGAATAGGATTGTCAGAACATCATGATTTCATCTCCACCACGACCGCAGTTTTACTTCCGTTTTCCATATACAATACATGGTTAATCTCGATCTCGTTTTATAATACCGATCGGTCTTTCGGTGTTTTGTGATGATTTGCAGTTATTTGAAATTGTTTCACAAATAATTATTTTTGATTTTTCTTTTCTTTTTTTTTTTTGTGATCATAAAATTTCTAGGATCGGAAAATAGAAAAAAAAATCCAAAAAGGTGATTTTATATTTTTTCCAGATCAGCAAAAAATACGGTCGCCGGATCCGTAATCCAATTTTAAAAAAATCTGGCCTAACGGTCAATATTGATCAAGCATGTATTGAGTTTTATCTGAGTGGCCGTGTTCACAAAATATGTGATCATGTTACAATTCATTCGACCCCTCTTATGCATATGTATTACGAAAGCAATATGCAAGGCCAGAATCGATGGCGATTTATCCGGATTCAGCCATTTCACAAAACAGACATCACATATAGTAACACCTTTGAATAAAAGCGGAACTTCAACAGATCCTTATAATATTTGGAATTTAAATTTGTAATTTTATGTAAAAAGTAATACAAATTGCATTGAATTCTTCGATTTATGAGTGATAAAAAAAGGGCACTTAAGGTCCGCGATTCTTTATTTGTTCTCCGTTCTTTACATTTTTATCAAACAGGCTACATGAATGAATATGACCAGCCAGAAGTTTTCCAATGCCCTCACTCCGGTGCCATAACCGGAATATCTAGCCGTCATAACAACCACAACGAGGACAGACAATACAAATTCCGATGCTGTGAATTAAAAAGTAAGCAATGTAAAAGGACATCTGTTAAAATTTAACATTCAAGTACGCTTTTTCTCGATACATTCAAAAAGAAAAATAATACATACATACATAGATAATGTATGGGGTACATCGATGCTCAATTCAGTGCTCTATTGTGAGTGCTGTTGAGATTGACGTCAGGATCTTCCTTAATTCATACATGCCTTAAAGTTTATTTTTTCTATCTTTACCTTTTATGAATTTTCATCTATGGCAATTAAAATGTTTTTATGTGTCTTAACATTATTGTTACAGTTTTAACATGAAATCAAATCTCTATTTTAAGCAAATTTTTCATTGTGCATGTCTAACTGCCACTACTCCGGCTTCGTTAATCACTACGACGGGGAGTTGGATTACTCTGTAGAGGATGGATATATTCTTCGTGGCATTACCAGTGTGCACGACAATCATCATGAGTATTGGCAATTCTACCTTCATATCTTTAATTCTTTCTGTATATCGTTTCATAGTGTAAATTGCTTAAAATTCAACTAGCTTTATTATAATCGCGATATAACTTAACCCCTACAAAGTTTCTTTATAATCATTGGCATTTTAAAATTTGAATAGTGTATGGAAAATTCCTTCATCCTATCTATTTAAAAAAATAAACATTTGTTAGTGAAAAATATACAGCTAAAAATTACATATATAAAAATCCATCTTTCATCAAGAAGGTAAAGAGTTGGAACACTTCCGTATTATTTTCATTTGATTCAAAGAAATGCCACCATCAATGTATTTTTTTTAAAAAGCATAAAGGAAATGACTGAATTCTAAATGAAAAAAAGAAGTGAAACAGAATCAAGTGTGCAAATATATTTCATTCTATAACTGATCACACGATTCATTTTGATTTTATTCACTTATATATATATATACAAATGCAACAGAAATTCATCATATTTCATACAAAGTGTAATTTGTGATTAACATTTTCAAAGAATGCAAGAATATATTAATTACATTAGAAATCCCACCTATGCTCCAAAAATTTTTCGGCTTCAGAAGTAATTGAAAATCACAAATTAGCACTTGCTCTTTTCAATCTTGACACCAACAAATTGGTTCTAGATTTACCGTGCCTGTCTTGTATACCAAAAATGCACAAAAATCCTTATAAACAATGTTTCCTTGCTGGTTTCTCAAAATATTCGACCAAATCTGTATCGGTCTTACTCACCAAAATTTTATCTGAAGTCAGGCCTTCAAAAGAATTGTTCAACCGTGTAAAAACCAAATGTGGATCTTAAAGAATTCGAAAGAGCTTTTAGAACAATTTAAATCAACACAATTCATCAGAGTACACTCTATAAAATCGTTTGACTTTTCAACACTACACCACAATTCCACATGATAAATTGTAAGAGAGAATGTTGCAAATTATGCAACGCATTTACGAGTAAAAACTGTAATCGTTAATATAAATTCGTTGTCGTAAATTACGACAACACTTGCTTTTTAAAAAAGAAATCTTAGTCAAAAACAAAGTATACCGAATCAGATGTCATTACGATGTTGAAATTCATGATCGATAACATTTTTGTGGTTTTTGGAGGTAAGGTTGTTGGCATTCCAATGGGAACCAATTGTGCCCAGCTTTTTATACTCATACGAAGCTGAATTTATTCAATCCTTGATCTGTGAGGCAAAAAAAAAACCAACTAGCTCTTAACTTCAACTTCACGTACAGATGATGTCAATCAATAATTCAAAATTTGCAAATTACCATGGCATAATCTATCTTGAAGTTAAAGAAACGACAGAAACCATTAATGCAGCGTCCTATTTGGATATCATGTTGTCTTTTGACATCCATGGTAAAATGAACACCTCACTCCGTGACAAACGTGACGACTTCAATTTCAATATCACAAATTTTGCTTTTCTGAGTAGCAACATCCCGTTGTCACCAGCATATGGCGTTTTCATTTCTCAATTGATGTGTTATGCTCGGACAAGCTCCGTGTACTCAGATTTCTTCTAAGAGAGAGAGTGACGGCTTTCAGTAAAGCTTCTCAGTCAAGGATACATTTGTGACCGACTAACATCGTCACTGAGGAAGTCCTATGATCGATATGGGGAAATGGTAGCACACTATGACGTTCCCTTGTCCAGAGTCTGACGTATACCTTTTGTCCAATTTTGGGCTGCTTATGAAAAGCATTTTGGCTGGAAAGATCACTGATGAGAATTTTTAAATATTCGATTCGAAACACGTTTCTGTTGCATGAAAATTGGTTTGAAATTTTCTTCAAGAAGGTATAGAGTTGGAACACTTCCGTATTATTAATATAAACACTTATTTCTTGCCGAAGTGTGGAGCAATTTAAATCGTTCCCCGTGACTTGATGATTGTTAAGTGTATTTAAAATTACTATTTTTTCCAGCTTTGTTGCCTGAAAGAAGTTTTTTGGCCCTTTATTAATGTGTCATCATACATATTTCGAAACTTGCCATTTCATCGCAAAATATCATCGAAATTAAAGGACGTTAACATCTTGGCACCATCCCTCCTATGCTATTTAGAATATAGATTTTATTTGGATATGCTACTGAATCGACCCTACAGGAAATTTGGAGCCGCGCACTCTCTGTCAAGTAAATGCAGAAATTTACATTCTAAAAATAACACCACAGGGCGCTAGTGAAATGAATTTGGGCTGCTTAAGAAAAGCACTTTGACTGGAAGCATCACGGATGAGAATCAAAACACGTGTCGGGTGCATGAAGATTGGTTTGAAATTTACTTCAAGAAGGTGAAAAACTTCCGTATTATGACACACAAATTTGTTCCTTTGTTTTCCTTTGAGTTAGTTACCGATTGTGACCTTTCTATCGAAGTGAAGTGGCGGGCGTTGCAGGAAATACTCACTCTTCCTAGACATCTGATCTCACTCCTTCGCAGGGAGTCCACTTCTCTTCATATGGTAGTTTCTTTTTATTTCTTTTACTTTGCCTTAGTTTTATCCATGTTTTGTATGCCCTTGGTTAGATGATTTTTCGATTAACGATTTTGTACTTCTTTTAAAATAGGGATATGGTTTTGTCCATATTTGTCATTTGAAACACGATTGAAAAAAAAAGTCGTAAATGCGTCAGTCATGTGTAGTTAATTGTCGTTCCTTTTGTTTGATATTGTTGAAGGAAACAATGCAGGTGGAGGTCCTTTACTTATTTTCTTTTCCTGCAAGATGTCCCTTTAAACAGGGCAGCACTTACGAATGACAAATTTTATGTGTACCAGCCAAACACAATCTGGTTGTAATTTCACGTTTATTCCATGATCAAGAAAGCTACTGGTTGAAGTAATTTACGCATCCGTAGGAATCCATAGCTCGAGTTGGCGCGAGTTGTGGCAAGTTGTAGCAATATATACCCATCCGTAGCAATCCATTTGAACCTAGATGAACCATGTATCATCCACCATTCTGGAGAGCGGGACATCATAGTGTATGACGAGTTCCCCATATCGACCCTAGAACTTCCTCAGTGACGTTGTTAGTCGGTCACAAACATATCCCTGACTGAGAAGCTTATCTGAAAAACGCCTAGCTCTCAGCACATAATCCGTATATTTGGTACTTGCTTCGGCATAGCGTATCAACTGAGATATGAACACGCCATAAGAAGGCGATGAAGGGATGTTGCTACTCAGAAAAGAAAAGTTTGTAATGCTGAAATTGATGTCGTCACGTTTGTCAGAGAGTGAGGTGTTCATGTGAGCATCAGTGTCGTAGGACAACATTATATCCAAATAGGATGCTGAATTATTTGTCTCAGTAGTTTCTCAGTAGTAGACTTCAAGCTCCGAAGGATAGATACTGCTCAGGTAATCCGCGAATTTTGGATTATTGATGGACAACACATCGTCTATGTATCTGTAAGTGAAGTTGAAGACAGAAGATAAGAATCGTTTCAATTCAGAGACCAAAGATTGAATGAATTCAGCTTCGTACGAGTAAAGGAAAATGTCGGCAAAGAGTGGGGCACAATTGGTCCCCATTGGAATTCCGACAATTTGCTGGAAGACCTTTCCTCCAAACACCACAAAAATGTTGTCGATCAAAAAGTTTAACATCTGAATAATTTTCCTTGTCAAAGTAGGTTTTGTCATAGCACGGACTGTATTACGCATGCCCTCTTTTTATATTCATTTACATATTCATCTGTGTCTATGGGGCCTCTGCGTTTCGCGGTCTTGTTTGTGTGATGTCATCTTACAGTGAGGAGGTTGTTTTACACCACATTTGTACGTTCTTCGAGACCTCTGGGTAATTGGAGAAGTGAGAGGGTTGTGCGCACGTAATCCAGGATAACCACACCATTTGCTACTTGCGTGACAGATGGCCGTCCAATGTCGGCACCGGTTACCCATTGGTCTCGTCGGTTTATGTGTAGTCTTTTGTGTTTGATGTTTACATGTCGTGTGTCTCTTTTCCGTCTCGTGCTGTACTTGTCTTTTGTGTTTTTGCATCGGGTGTTTTTGGTGTTTTACTGTTGATGCTGCAACGGGGTCTTGTTGGAGATCTCCTCCCTTCCTTTTAACAACAATGAATTTGTAGTTGCGATTGCCGTTCTTACTTCTACACGCATTACTCATATTTTATGCGAGTCTTCCTTTCAATTTAGAACATGGGATTGTAGTGTAAAGTGTCGAAAAATCAAAGGCTTTGATCGAAGGACTCGACTAAAATGAGTGGATTTCAGATGTTCTGAAAGTTCCTTCGAATTCTTTAAAATCCACATCTAGTTGATACCACTTCGAGAATATACTGTCGAACAATATTTTTGAAGCCCAGATTTGATTTCAGTTAAAACTTTGGTGAGTAAGATCGATACAGATCAGGTAGAACATCTTGAGGAACCAGCGATGAAACGTTGTTTGTACGGAGTCTTATGCATTTTAGGTATGCAGTATAAGTATGGTAAATCTAAATCTAAATTGTTAGTGTCGAAGCCAAAGGAAGCAAGAGCTGATTTGTGGTTATCCATTATTTCAGAGACAGAGAGGTTTATTGGGGGTGTAAGTGGGATTTCCAGGTGTCGAATTTAAACCCAACTCTTTAACTAGACTGCGAAATAGTACTGTTTGCAAGTAAATGTGTAATTATTTGAGGCTTTATCTGCTGGTGTTATGACATAATGTTCTTGGAGTTAGGCAAGCTCTGTGATAACATCAGGGTCTTTAAATATAGACTCGAATCAGGTGTTCACGGTTGATTTTAATCGGTAAATTCTAGATAAAAGTAACCCTCTGATAGATTTTATCCATTAGGAAAGGGTATCGCGCTGTACATCCTCATTCTTTGCCCAACGTCTTGCATATTCCTCACAAGAGTCTATAATAATTTTGACATTTTGGTTCCATGTAAAGGACATACTTTCTCTGTATTTGGGACCCTTTTTTATGTGTTGTCTTTTGTGTTTTTGATGTCGTATTTGGTGTTCATTTTCCCTGTTGTGTCTCTTAGTTGTGCTTGTCTACTCTATTTTTGCATAGTAGTGTTTTGGGTTCCGCAACCAAGTCTTTTTAGATATCCCTTCCATTCACATATAAACGAAGACTCGAAATTGCATCTGAACGTAATTATAACCATGTTGCATTTCGACAAAATAATATTATTTTGAATAGCAAATATATATTCTAGCATTGAAGTAACCCCTAAAGCTCTGGTCACAACCATTCGGAACCCCTCGCCCTTTAATCGTACCGTCTTTGTAAGAAAAGGTTGAGGGTGTTCCGAATGGGTCACAACCCGCCGTGCGTGCTTTTTGGACATGTGTGTTTGGGTAAACTAAATACGCTACGTTTTCTGAAGGCGAAAGGAAGTGGCAAGAGTAAAAAATGAGTGCGTCAAGCACGTCACACGTTCGGTTATATGGAGTGGTTGCATCAATCATATGCTGCGTACGTCGTAAGTGCGCTGAACGTACTAATAACGCGCGTGCTACTTGCTGACAACGTACTTTCTCGCGTTATAGTAAGGATGCTACACTTACGCACGGGGTCCTTACTTCCTTACGTGGCAAGTGCGTACATACAACGAGTGTGCCGCACGTCTTGATACATACGTAGACCACACACAGACCGAACGCAGGAAAAGTTCTGCTTACACAAAAAAAAATGATACGTCCTGTCTGCGAGCTCCCAAATAAATACAGAGGACGGACAGAACACGCACTGTCTACGCATCGACTACGTACAGATCCACAAAGTTTGTCCACGTTTTTGTACGTCGACAGCACGTATTTGCACTTACGGCGGGTTGCGATCACCGCTTCACAGAAGTAAGCTATCATATGATACATAAGATTAATGATATCTTTCTTTTTTCAGAGACCGTATCTTTGACTTTGAAGTCTGTGAACTTCACAAATGCATCTGACTGAAGAAATAAAACCTCATATAACAATACTCATTTGTTTTTGTGCGAATAGCACATAGCGATTGCTTGATTTCTTCACCCAGGGGTGCCCTGTCTACTGAGTATGTATAAACGATTTTACTCTGTTCACATGTACCTTGGGACTGCTTCAGCGGCATGATCGGTATAAAGTCTGATCACTGTCTTAATCAATGAATTATCTATATAAATCGAGCGGTCAAGTTATGCACATGCATGGACTAATTAAAAAATGCAACTGTTTGTAATTAGATGATGACAGGCTTTGTGTTGGAAAACCCTTTTCATTACCCGTTTTAGTGGACAATATATAAATGAATCGAATGAAACGGTGCTATCGATAAAGATATTCAGTTGAATCATTGTAACGTAAAACTGACTTCAAGTAGGCTTATTGTGCCCTGCTTCACAAAATAAAATCTGTATACGGAAAAATTAGGAACTTCCATCATGAAATATGATATTAATAATTATGAAAAATAAAAGATCAAAACATTCCCGTTTAGGATGTATCATGTTTTACATAATAAAAAAAGAAGTGCATTTTCCTTCAAATTCTTAGCATACACCTAACATTGAACATGAAAGGTTAAAGAGAGAGAGAGTGGGGATCAAATTAGAAAATAAGATTACCTCGGGGAACTCGTCAAACATTAAGATATCCAATTCTCCAGAATGGTAGATGATATTCTGTCTTAGACCATTTGAACCATCCAACCACCGAATATACTTTTATATATAGATTTACATATCACAGCTCATCCGGTACGCTAGAGCATGTACTGATATTTTGGATTTTCACAGTAGAAATTTACAAATTACCAAAAAACTTTTAGGTCAAGGTTTCCGCTTTCATAAACTAGTTAAGACTTTTTGGAAATTTTACAAAAATTACAGTCAACTTCTTTTAAAATTCGGATCTATACATGCAACAGAGTACATTACTATGGGTATTACACAACCTGTCTTTTATGGTGATATGATAAACAAAATAAAAAGGATCAAAGGAAGGCAGCATAACCATCGAAAATGCGTCAGAATCATCAAACGCCTTTTATACCGTGGATATGATCCTAATGTCACCAGACGGACACTAGGCTTGGTACTTGACAAATCTACAGTCTTGTACAAGCGCATCCTTGAGACTTGCACTCTGACTGACTGTGACGACGGGACTCCATGACGGGCCCTGTCCAAACCTCTTTAGAGAAGACAGGGCCCCGACCACCTGTCCTCTCTGAATGTCAGTCGGACTCCTCGGTTGATTACATACATGAGCTCGCTACAGCCGGCAGAGCACGGACTGTATTACGCATGCCCTCTTTTTATATCCATTTACATATTCATCTGTGTCTCTGGGGCCTCTGCGTTTTGCGGTCTTGTTTGTGTGATGTCATCTTACAGTGAAGAGGTTGTTTTACACCACAATTGTACGTTCTTCGAGACCTCTGGGTAATTGGAGAAGTGAGAGAGTTGTGCGCACGTAATCCAGGATAACCACACCATTTGCTACTTGCGTGACAGATGGCCGTCCAAAGTCGGCATCAGATACCCATTGGTCTCGTCGGTTTACGTGTAGTCTTTTGTGTTTGATGTTTACTTGTCGTGTGTCTCTTTTCCGTCTCGTGCTGTACTCGTCTTTTGTGTTTTTGCATCGGGTGTTTTGGTGTTTTACTGTTGATGCTGCAACGGGGTCTTGTTGGAGATCTCCTCCCTTCTTTTTGTATCTTCCGAAATGGAAGTAACCGGATGTGACAATTCTACAGAATTGAAGTGACGGGTGTTGTATGCAAGCGGGAGATGCCTACTCTTCCTGGGCACCTGGTCTCACTCCAATATTGGGAGTTCGCTTCTTTTTCATATGGTGAAGGTTTTTCTTTGTTCGCTTTGGTTCTTGCTTTATCCTGATTTTGTATGCCTTCGGTTTATGATTTCTGAATTGTCGATTTTGTACTGTGTATTGGGATATGGTCATTAGTCATATTTGTATTGGGAGATGGTCATTAGTCATATTTGTCATTCTTCGTCTTTCATTGTATTTGGTATTATCAATCGATAGTCATATTGGATTGTCGTATTTTTTTAGATTAGATTTAATGTAAAAAATTATTTTCTGATGTTATTTAATTTTTGTGTTCAATGCCAGACATCATCTTTCAATTCATTACGACAACATTTAGTTCTGTCTTTATACGTCCATAAACTGGCCTACGAAGGTGTTCAGGAACCAAAACTTTTATAACTTTGAAAACACAATATTTTGTCATACATTATAAGTGATATGTATTCTGGCTATTCGCACTCAGTACATTCAGTGCTTTGATTTATGCTAAGAAATAATATTGATTTTAATGTCGACAGTTACTTCAATTAAAAAATGTGTTTTTCAAAATGAATCATAGTGCCTAAAAATTGATTCATCTTTAAAGAAAAAACTTTTAGAAATCAACGAAAAATTATTCTCCTTTGCCAAAGATCAGTAATGAAATTCCTGAAACAATGTCACGTCTAATGCACGGAAAAGTGTAGGTATCTACAGTTGTTGTCATCAGTTAATGAAAGTCAAACCAAAAACCGAAAATCGGAATCTTAAGGAGGTATTGAACACTTTGACGCCAAATTCAATTTTTCTCAAAATTTCTGAAATTATTCATTTCTTGTCTGTCCTTCATCATACAAACTTACATTTGATTCTATCCACAGGAAAAATTTCCTATAAGACTTTGAAATATGCATTTATTAACGTATCAGTGAATTTCTTGATGACGTCATGATAATAAAAGTGTCATTCCGGTTCTCTTAAAGCTATTGGAAATTAATTTTGATTTAACTTCCAAAATAGTCATAAATGTATTGCTCTTACATGTGGAGAAGATGGACTGAATTTTGTCATAAAAAAGGCAGGAATCTGGAATAAAAGATGGCATAGTCGCTCAAAAAATTGCAATTTCGACCCAATTGACTTTAGTTGATAGTTAATTTTTAGGAATCCTGTGGTTCAATACTTGTCAAAAACTAACAGAATGATCAACAATGACCAGAGATAATTTCATGATTAAATGAGAAAAATTAAATTTGGGAAAAAATTTTTACAAAGGTTTGTATTTTCCAATTTTATGTAAATTTGTCAATGAATACACAAAGATAAAAGTTGAATTTTCTATTTTATACATGCAAAGTTTCAATGCGATACGTTTTGTATTAATGTTTTAATTGCATTTTGAATGCCATCGTTTTTGACGCCATTTTCCCCCGATAACGTCGAAATGACGTCGTGGTTGGCTCATGGATAAAACTCCCAAAATCCACAAATTTGAAAATCGCTATAACTTCTTCAAATTACGTCGGAAATTATTCAAACTTCATCAGGATACTCAAATGTATATATCAATCAGTGTATCAAATGTTTTAAGAAAGTAAGGACTGTACTTTTCCTAGGAAGCGAGAAAACAAATAATGCTGCCGCCATCTTGGTGTTGAATCCCTCCTTAAATGAGTTAAAGAAGATCCTGACGATAATCTCAACAGCACTCACAACAGAGCACAAAATTAAGCATCGACGGACCCCCAGCAAGCTAGAGGTGGGACCGGGTGCCCGGGAGGAGTAAGCATCCCCTGTTGGCTAGCCGCACCCGCCGTCCATGTTTAAGCACGAAAATGAATACAATATATGACATCCATGCACTGATTGACGTTATGTCTATATAGAAAGTGCTATGGCGACAATGTCAGGGAAATATATTCAAAACACTTACTGTCAAACCCAAGCATACAAATTCTCCCAAATTATAAAACTGAACCAAAATAAAAAGAACCAAAACCGTGAAAACAGCGGAACGCATTCTCATGAGACGGAAAAAAGCGGACAAACAGACGGAGACTAATAGAATCTATCCCAAGATGTGATCAGGGACAAGGAAATCCTGGACAAGAGGGTTGGATTTCCGAAGGATATGTATCCTTGTTTCAGTAGGGTTTTTCTTTTTATGATCTCTCGATTTTTCAAAGTCGCGCGTTCTAGTTTGAGCTTGCTCTGGAACAGCGTATCAATTGCAATATGAATACATTATAGACAGATACTTCATACGGCATGTAAATTCAATTTCACATACTAGTCAACATCACATAGAAAAACTCATGTAAATAAGTTTATGTGATTTTTTTAAACATAAATATCTTTCACATTAATCTTGTATGAAATTTTCATGAATTTGCCATTAACTTTCATGAGAAATTCACGTGATGTTCATTTCATATCTATTTCATGTGAGGTACAGCTGACTGTATATGATGGTTATTTTCTACTCTTTCAGCATGCATCTCTTTGCCTGAATGACAAATATGAATAACTCAGAAAAGGAAAGTAATGCTGAAATTGAAGTCGTCACGTTTGTCATAGAGTGAGGTGTTCATGTGACCATCAGTGTCGTAGGACAACATCATGTCCAGATAGGATGCTGAATTATTTGTCTCTTTAGTTTCTTTGACTTCAAGCTCCGAAGGATAAATACTGCTCAGGTAATCCGCGAATTTAGGATTATTGATGGACAACACATCATCTATGTATCTGTAAGTGAAGTTGAAGTCAGAAGATAAGTATCTTTTCCATTCAGAGACCAAAGATTGAATGAATTCAGCTTCGTACGAGTAAAGGAAAATTTCGACAAGGAGTGGGGCACAATTGGTCCCCATTGGAATTCCGACAATTTGCTGGAAGACCTTTCCTCCAAACATCACAAAAATGTCGTCGATCAGAAAGTTTAACATCTGAATAATATCTGTTTCAGTGTAATTATTTTCAGAATCTGACTTTTCTTTTACAATGTTAAACGTCTTTAAATTCAATAGCATCATTTAAAACCTGACAAATTTACAGCATGGACCAGACATGCACGTTTCGGGTACTAAACCCTCGTCAGTGATCCTCAGTCTAAACAATATCATATGGTCAAAAAGTATGAAAATTATTCTGTCCAAAAATGTACCAAAAGACGTAACAGAATGGGACGTAGGTTTTGTCATAGTTAACAACAAGAAAGAAGTAGGTGCGGTAACTTGTCATATTGGCCCTATTTTCAAAGTTGTTCATATATCCATAATATTCTAGTTTTTAAAATGTCAAATGTATGGTAAATCCATATCAGGAAACCTTATTTTTATTTCACAGTTCTAAACTGAATAATACGTCGGTAAAAACGTCTAAAAACGTTGAAATCATTGAAAATATCAATAAATGAGCGAAATGTCCATAGAACTTTATGAAATTAAGTATCGTTCAAGGCCTTGCCCGTGATAATTTTTATGCCAATCGATGAATTTCTGATCGGTCTTTATATTTGCATAAAAATATCGTGGGCGAGGCCTGGATCATAGAAGAATTTTTAAGACTTGTATGTAAAATACAATTATTTTCCTTTGTTTTGCGTCATTCAGGACTGATGACGTCAGATTATTACGTCATACATCACGCGCGTGAGGTTACGAGGGCTAAAATATATGACGCGGTATTTGCTCAAAACATTCACAATTGCAAAAGTGATGATTAATAGTTCGTTTATCAAAAGCATTTTTCGTCGAAATTATAGGGCCGATATAAGGGGTTAGAGCACCTAGTCCTTTGTATTTGCAATTACCGTTCTTACTTGTAAAGGCATTACTTATGATTTTTGCGAGTCTTTCTTTCAATTTTGAATGTGGAATTGTAGTGTAAAGTGTCGAAAAATCAAAGGCTTTGATCGAATGGACTCTACTAAAATGAGTGGATTTCAGATGTTCTAAAAGTCCCTTCGAATTCTTTAAAATTCACATCTAGTTGA
This sequence comes from Pinctada fucata, assembly GCA_028142955.1. NCBI lineage: Eukaryota > Metazoa > Mollusca > Bivalvia > Pterioida > Pteriidae > Pinctada > Pinctada fucata. The sequence continues at coordinate 49,320,501 of AP027104.1, read as the reverse complement.
TACCACTTCGAGAATATACTGTCGAACAATATTTTTGAAGCCCAGATTTGATTTCAGATAAAACTTTGGTGAGTAAGATCGATACAGATTTGGTAGAACATTTTGAGGAACCAGCGATGAAACGTTGTTTGTACGGAGTCTTATGCATTTTAGGTATGCAGTATAAGTATGGTAAATCTAAATCTAAATTGTTAGTGTCGAAGCCAAAGGAAGCAAGAGCTGATTTGTGGTTATCTGTTATTTCAGAGGCAGAAAGGTTTATTGGGGTGTAAGTGGGATTTCCAGATGTCGAATTTAAACCCTACTCTTTAACTAGACTGTCGAAATAGTACTTTTTGCAAGTAAATGTGTAATTATTTGAGGCTTTGTCCGCTGGTGTGATGACATAATGTTCTTGGAGGTAGGCATGCTCAGGGTCTTTAAATATAGACTCGAATCTGGTGTTAACAGTTTATTTTAATCGGTAAATTCTAGATAAAAGTAACTGATGGATTTTAACCATTCGGATAGGGTGTCGAGCTGTACATCCTCTTTCTTTGCCCAACGTCTTGCAGAGTCGATGATAATTTTGACATTTTGGTTCAATGTAAATGACATACTTTCTCTGTATTTTGGGCCCTTTTTTAACATTGCTCTCATCTTCTTGACTATATATACTAAGGTCACCAGTAATAACTGTCCACAAGGAGAGTAGTTGAAGTCCGATGAAGAACATTCGCAAGGAAGTGGATATAGTGAGGGATTACTTAACTCAATACACTGTAAGAATCGTTTGTAATTGTAAATTTTAGATGCAACTGTTGGTGTGTAGCTATAGAGTTTCTTTTCTTTTGAAATATGGTGGGATTTTTTCTGTGACAGTTTTGTGATTCAAAATTTGACCAAGGTTCAATTTATCAATACCTTTGTTTGCAAATCTTACTTTAATGAAAGGACGGTTTGTTTTCTCCTCTGATTTATCTGATCTAACTGCTTGAAATAAACGAAAAGTAGAAATTTCCTAGATGACTCCTTGTAGTCTGTATTCTGGGGAACGTGTATCGGTAAATGTGAGGTCCTTCGTATATTCGTAGATTTCGTGTAACTTCCGTAAAGGAACAGAGTACAATTTGGTACGAATTAATATAATGCAGGCCTAGAGGCTAATTTAAAAATGGAACCAAGTCATCGAAGGAGAAACTATGTATCTCAGGCCTATTATATTTACGAATACCATGACTTCGATGTCTTTTTGTGGTCTGTTGAATAAGCTTGTCACATTTACCGATTGACAACCGGGACTTGTTACGTTCCCTATGTTGCTGATATTATCGTTGCACCCATAGGGCGCTGCAGTGTTAAGATTCTTTATCCATAACTCTTCTCTGTTGCGACGGAAAGGTGTGCTCAAATTGGGATTGTTTGTTGGTTGATATATTTTCTCCAGGATTCTGACTCTCATAGATAAAATAGAATGATCGGCCTGGTCAAAATGTCGATAAAGAAGTAGACTTCCTGTACTATTTATTTTTGACCGATGTCCTGACATTCTGGTGCCAAACTGACCTTTGATTTCACCCACATAAATCAATCTACAAAGTGAGCACTCTATTCCGTACACAACATTAGATTCTTAAAGTTTAGGTTTTCAAAACTATGCGTGTTAAATGTTTGTTTTGTGAGATTACTTGAGAATGAAGTGTCTGTCATGAGGATGTTGCAACTTTTGCAGTTCTTCGTGCCGCACTTAGAAATTGAGCAATCGCTTGGTGAAAATTGGTGCTCTCTTAGTATATCGACCACTTCAATCTTACAGGGCTTGATTTTAATATACCCATCTGTATGTTTATACCAAATCTCGTGGTTTCTACTTACTACAAATGTTTCGTCTCTAATTTCATGTAAACTAATTCTAGGGACACCTAAATTACCTGTTGCGTATGTGTCTGTAGACGCAACAGGCTGGGCCCTTTTTATAGTGGATGACACCCCAGCCTCTTTGTAGGTCTCTTGAGTACTATATCCATTTAAGCAAAAGACTGCCCGACAAGTGCCCTCGGGGACAATTTGTCCACCAGCAGTGACACATGGATAGTGGTAAAAATGACAAATATGGATAATGACCATATCCTTGTATACAGCACAAAATCGATAATTCAGAAAATCAGAAACCGAAGGCATACAAAATCAGGATAAAACAGGAACCAGGAATAATGATTTGTTCGCCTTACGACTGTAGATAATTCTTTTGTGCAGACATTTTCGATTTCATGATGTCTCGATTCTTCCAAGTGATCATTTTGGGAACCAGCCTCTTGTTTAGAATCTTTCGAGATGGGGATTATAACTTGGTATCCATCATTGCAACTGTTTACAGTTTTTAAAGATCTTGCATCAACACCTTAGAACTAATTATTTTATCAGAAATTCTCAAAATAGCCTTTAATTCATCCACAAGCTATAAGAATCTTGAAAAATAAGGATATATATGAATTTTGGATTTCATGCATTTCAAAGGTATGTTTAATTATAATGTGGTATTCTCTAAAATGACAAAATGTTAAAATAGGCCAAAAATGGACGTTTAATTATAGCCAAAACACAAGACGGGCAAATTTTGATTTTTTGGTCTGAATAGTTTGAGATGTTCCTCTACATATGAATCTATCCATCTTTCTTCTACCTCATTTCTATTAAAAGTCGCCATCCTGACCTTAATGATTCTTTCTTTCCTCTTATAAATTCCTCCAGTACTGCTTGCATGGAGTACCATCCCACATATGGGATGTAAAACTGTGTGATTTGATAAAAGGAGTATGTATGGTTTATATAGTAAAGTGGCCCCCTAAATCGACTTCTCCAAATTTAAATTTTGTTGTCATTAGAGAATACCACATTATAATTTAACATACCTCTGAAATGCATGAAATCAAAAATTCATATATATCGATCCTTATTTTTCAAGATTCTTATAGCTTGTGGATGAATTAAAGGCTATTTTGAGAATTTCTGATAAAATAATCAGTTCTAAGGAGAGTATTTCTTATAAAAACTATGTTGCTGGTTGCCATGGCAACAACTCATTATTTTTATTAATAGCTAGAAGGTCGCCAGCTACACATTTTTTTCTACATATATATTTATGGTATTGCTTTATCCTAAATCAGTCAAATCAATGTGTACCCGAATTAGTTTATTTTTTTTTTTTTTTGTTAGCAAAATGACTTTCTATAAATAGCACAATAATTTATGCAAAAAATCTACATTTTGACCCAAAACATAGAGTTTAACTTGAAGTTCGAATTTCTAATTATCTCACTTTTAAAGAGTATAATGGATAGTAAATATTCTGATGTTTGAACATGTTGAATCTTTGGTAGCAGAACTCATGCGAAAATGACATTTTTTTCCTATTTTCGGCGATTTTTCATTAAAAAATATGCATTTTTTCCCCAAAAATATCCATTCAGCAATGAAAGTTTCAAGGATTATTATTTTTTTCTAAAATAATGTAACAATCTGAGCTTATACCATGTATCGTTTATGTCGGTTTCAAATATCGTGATACGAAAATAGAATTATCTCCCTGTAGTCGCAACCATAACCTTAAGACACAGACAAATTTTAAATGATAAATACTTCTCATTTCAACATTTTAAGAACAATTCCCATTGAAAATTGACCGAACTTTTATTGCCCTATTCGATCTTGGCTAGATATCGCCGTTGCAGGCCAATATTCCGGAAAGTAAGGAGCCGGAATAGGTTCTCTACAAGGTTAAGCAAGGAGAAGCAGACAAACAATGTTTTCAGTTGCTTTTCGGTCTGGGAGACATTTTTCCTTGCCAAGATCAGTAAGAAATAACTAATTTTATAATAATTCATGAAATCAGCGTGCATTTACAGGGATGGTTACCTGATATACATCCATAATATCTTGTTGTCAGAGGCAATTCGAAAGGGTCTACGACTTTGTGAAGTTTCTTTGTGTTTAATATATGTTGTGAAGTGCAGGTATATAACTATTAATATGAATCAAGGCAAAGCCTTTTTGTGCGAGCGGAGAGAAAAGAAAATAAAAATAAAACTTTCTTTCTTGCATTTTAGACTAAGACGGTTTATCTTATCTTACAAAACTTTCAGTTTGCTGATTGCCAAAAAAAAAAAATAGTATAAGGCGAATGGAGACACGGAAGCAAATAAACATTTTAATTAAGGGGGGGGGCTTAAAATATGATTCTTGATACGTCCCTGTTTCGGCCTAGACCGGCAAATATTAGCGAGCGGAGCTCGCTGCAAAGGCCCAAAGGGCCTTTGCGAGCGTAGCTCGCCCTTATGGTAACGCGTATACACATATCTTATTAAGAAAATATGCTGAATCAAAGAATGAGAATGTACTACTATGCTTTCAAAAACTTTCGTCCCCTTGCAGACAGAGTTGCTGCGGAGATGCTGGATATTGCCATATAAATTTTTTTTTCGACTCCAAGTAGACGTATATGTTATACTCAATTTTTGTTTATAAGTTAAATTTATTGAAAATATTTTTCGTAAATCAGGTAACGATAAAGCATCAACAAGGCGGCGTAACCACAGGAAATCCGACATTTCCGGTTTTAAACGAGACGTTTCGCTCTGATTGCTTTTCTCGTCTCGGGTGGTTTCGTACTGTCAGAAGTCGGAATACATTTGTTTTTTCTTTTGTTCTTAAGTAATTTATTTTCAGCTAGCCTAAACATTATTCTTACAAAACAAAAATGAATTATAAAGAACCATATTTTTAAAGAACCCTTAAAATGTTCATCTGCTGGTCTAGATCAATTTTACAAATGCTTCAGTGTTTCCACTCGCCTTATACTACCTTTTTTGGCAATCATCAAACAGAAAGTTTTGTAAGATAAGATAAACCATCATAGTCAAAATAAATAAGAAAGATCTTTTTTTTTATTTTATATAATCATATCTATTTTCTCTCTGCTCGTACAAAAAGGCTTTGCCTTGATTCATATTAGATTAGGTGTGTTTGTAAGGGGGGGGGGGGGGTGCCAGTCATATTTACGGAAAACTACGGGCAAAAAAAACTGTCTGATTTTGAAAACTAGTTTTAAGAACTCAGTAGACAGTGCTCAGCTGGAAGTCATCTTTGCTTGGACTGGTCAGACCAAGGATTTATAAACAGACATGGTTAAAAACGGAATCAACCTAAGCTCATATATTTCCTAAATGTGATTTTTTTTATTTCAAGCCATTTTAATTCTGTCAGAAGAAGGTTAAATGAAAATAAATAATTCATTGCATATCGACAAAAAAAAAAAAAAGATGTCTGACACAATCGTCCAAAGACTGTTTCGCAACATTCTTCTTCTTCTTCCTGTTTGGGCACCTGGCAGCCCTCTATTGGATCAGTTGGCTGTATTGATGTTATATTGCGGGAAACTCATTCGCCAACTGCCCGTTACAGAGTATTCTAGCCAGGACGTTCCCCTCTGGAGTGCCTCATAGCCCCTTCTATTATTTAAGGGGCGGAGTACTACCCCATTTAAATGCCCACCCTCCACTTGTGTATGTGTGTATGCATGTATGCAGGAGGGTTGTATAACATTTCAATAACAAAAAAAAAAGAGAAAGAAACACACACACGCAGTATCAGACTTCAAAATTATAATTTTGGAGAAATGTTTGGTTGCCTCTAATTCGAGAAGTGTTCTGGATTGAGAAACTTAATACCGTGAAGCCATCCGGATTGAACACAAAATCGCCCATGGGAATACTTTAGCCGGATTATTGACCTTTTTAAAAGCGTTTACGTCAAGCAAAATACGTCCATTAAAGGAAAAACTTACGACGTCAAAGTGACATTAGCGATTTGGCGCGATGACGTCAATGACGTCATAGAAGCACAGTAAACAAAATACTCAAACGGAAATGTCGGCTTTCCTAAAAGATTCCGTGGTTACACCAAGTTGTTGATGCTATTTCGTAATCTGCTTTACGAAAAATTATATCAATAAATTTAACTTGTAAACAAAAATTGAGTATAGCTTATACGTCAACTTGCATGTCGAAAAAAGATGTAAATGGCAATATACAGCATCTCCGCAGCAACTCTGTACGTGAGAGGACGAAAGTTTTTGAAAGCATAGTAGTACATTCTCATTCACTGATTTAGCATCTTTTCTCAGTAAAGTAAGTGTATATGCGTTACCATAAGGGCGAGCTTCTTCGGGCCTTTGCAGCGAGCTCCGCTCGCTATAAATTAGCCAAGTACAACTAGTAAAATACTTAGCTGGCCCTATGAGTTGTGGAAGATCGGAGCAACGAATACAACGTCTGTACGATCCAAGGTATAACTCGCAACTGAGTTAATAGTCACCTGTCAGTGACGTATTACAGGTAAAAACTACGACCCCGATCCCATTAAATTGCACTACATTCCTCCCCATTTTAAAAGAACCAGAGCCTTACCATAAAATGATAAAATAATTATTAATTAAAAGAAGCATCTTGTGGACACATGTCAGAACATCCGACTCGTGACCAACAAGAGTGTATTTATCCTTACATAAAAATCCTAACGTAAAATCCTAAAAGTTATCCTAATTAAAAGATAAAACTTATCTCCCAAAAGACATGGATTCAAACATTTAAAAGAATCATCGAAATGCAAAATATAAAATACAAGTTCACTTTGGCTAAACACAGTTTCCTTTTATCACAGTTATTCAGTTATTAAATCATATTATACTCCTCTCCCCATTAATTTTTGTGAGATAGGAAAAGTTTAAAATACATTTCAATGGTAAATTTCAATGAAAATTTAAAAATGATTGAAACCTCATAAAATCAATCTTATAAAAAGCTAATAAAATATCGGTTGGACGCTACTGTTTTACGTATAAAAAATAATATGAATCAAGGCAAATCCTTTTTGTGTGAGCGGAGAGAAAATAGATATGATTATATAAAATAGAAAAAGACCTTTCTTTTTTATTTTGACTGTGATGGTTTATCTTATCTTACAAAACTTTCTGTTTGATGATTTCCAAAAAGGTAGTATAAGGCTGGCTAGTGGAAACATGGAAGCATTTGTAAAATTGATCTAGTCCAGCAGATGAACATTTTAAGGGGGGGGGGCTTAAAATATGGTTCTTTAAAGATATGGCTCTTTATAATTCATTTTTATTTTGTAAGAATAATGTTTAGGCTAGCTGAAAATAAATTACTTAAGAACAAAATAAAAAACAAACATATTCCGACTTCTGACAGTACAAAACCATCCGAGACGAGAAAAGCAATCAGAGCGAAACGTCTCGTTTAAAACCGGAAATGTCGGATTTCCTGTGGTTACGCCGCCTTGTTGATGCTTTATTGTTACCTGATTTACGAAACATATTTTCAATGAACTTAACTAATAAACAAAAATTGAGTATAACATATACGTCTACTTGGAGTCGAAAAAAAAATTTAAATGGCAATATCCAGCATCTCCGCAGCAACTCTGTCTGCGAGGGGACGAAAGTTTTTGAAAGCATAGTAGTACTTTCTCCTTCTTTGATTCAGCATATTTTCTCAATAAGATATGTGTATACGTGTTACCATAAGGGCGAGCTTTGCTCGCTATAACTAAAAGCATCAGAACATCCGACGCAATAAGTCAGCGATTAAAAGATAAAATGTACTTTAATTTGAATTTTAAAAGCGATTTCGCCAACCATGAGGTTCCATTTATAAACAATTGGTTGGCTTCTTTTGTACAGCGAAGGATTTTCATTACAGGTAGGCCATTCCGAGAAATTCAAGGCTGGGGATCGACCAATATCTCCAACCATTACCCGTTTAAATGTTCGTAAAACTGCGCATTTGACCGAGTTTTATCGTGATCGCAATCATCGTACGTCACAGGTGAGTGGTCAGTCTTGGTCGAGCGTAAGATGACAGCTGACATGTTCTCAAGTGCAACAATTTCTGCTAATGTGGGCGGATCTTGAATTATTTCATGGTCTGCCGCTTTTTGTCTTTGCAACCCAGTAAGAATGTACTTACGGGAACTGATTCTTTCTCATTATCTGTGATTTGCGAATACCCGGTCGTGGTCATTTGCTTAACTTTTTGTTTGAACATGTATTTCCAAGTTTCGGACATTAATCAAATGAAACAATTCTGAATTTTCTTTATTTACCCAATTTCGTAACTTCTTTAATTCCTTTTCAAAAATAATCTTGTTTTCTATCTCATTGAATTTCAGTTCAAGAATTTCCCGTTCTTGTCTTCGAATAGTTTTGCTTTGTTCCGCGAGTTTAAGCTCTAATTCAACAACCTTTTCAAACACGAACTCTAATCTGTCATTTTGATGTTCTTGATCTTTGACTACAACTTCCCTCCTTTTATCGAGAACGAATGATGACATGATGTAAAATTGATCGAAGAAAAAAAATAGGGTACCTAAATTTGAAACGATCTGATGAAAAAGATAGAAGAAAAAGGTATGATTAATTGGCTATCGATCAGAACATCCGAATGATAACCGAGAGTGTTATACAAAATTGATGCGATCAGAACATCCGAAAGCACCGTGTTTGTGTAAAAGTGTGAAAGAAAGAAAATAATCTTGTAAACAAAATGAAATTTTAGGTAATGTAGCCAAAATGTAAAAAGCCTAAGTCGTACCCAAAATCAGATCGAAGATGCTTGCCAAAAAAGTGCAAAAAAAAAGCAAATTCGGTAATTAAATAACCGAAAACGTATGTAAGGCGAAAATTCCCGGCAAAATGTCACCGAGAACAAAGAAAATGCGTGAAATTCAAAATATCACAAAGAAAATATGATCAAATGATACGAATTCAAATCTGCACTTCACGGACGTTGACTATCCTACCGGCGACGCCAATGTTTTGAAGTGCAGGTATATAAATATTATAAATTAGCCAAGTACAACTAGTAAAATACTTAGCTGGCCCTATGAGTTGTGGAAGATCGGAGCAACGAATACAACGTCTGTACGATCCAAGGTATAACTCACAACTGAGTTAATAGTCACCTGTCAGTGACGTATTACAGGTAAAAACTATGACCCCGATCCCATTAAATTGCACTACATATGTACTGTAAAGGGGATGATGTGGAGATAGAAGTTTCTCTCGTTTTCATTGAATCAATTTTAATCAGAAGATTTTTTCGTGTAAGATGCTACATTGTACAAAAACAGTCCTGTGAAAATATTGAGGACTCCTTTTTTATTTTAATTTAGGCAGTGGCTCCGGATACGAACGTTCGTATCTTTAGACCAATGTCTCGGCGTACGAACATGTTTCTGATTGGTCTTTAACTGTCACGTGACGCGGGTCATGTGTCCCTAACAAAATATAAAGTTGATTTTTGTAACCATATCAAGGTATTACGAGTTTATTCTGCATAATCTGTAATTTAGCAACCGGGACAAGAGGCTATTTTCTATGCTCTCAATCATTATCGTGATCACTGACCAGTAATACTATAATAGACATGCACTTATCGGCTGTTGTGTGCGTACCAGTGTGACGTTCCGTCGCAAAAGTGGAAGTTGAAGTTTTTGAAAGTTTTGAGATGATGAAGATGACAAATACGTACATGTAGATGCAACTCCGTGCTTTTTACTTAATTAACTTTTCAGAATATGTCACCAAAAAAGATGCAATTTGAACACAAGATGCCTTGAAAAAAAAACGAACCAAATTGAAATATACATGCAGAAGCTCACTACGATTTGTGTTCGTACGCCGAGACATAGGTCTAAAGATGAAACGTTCGTATCTGGAGCCACTGCCTTTTATTTAAGGATGTGTCTCCACTTCGTCTAGCAACTCTTATGAACTTGTAGAGCAGGAAGTGGTTGCAGTTCGGCAGGGCCAGATTGTTTTTAAAAGAATAAAAACTTTGATAGATAAATTAGCAAATTATGAAAATTATATTAGCTGCGGAAACGACCAACTACACTTGGGTATTTGGTTGGTTGGGTGTGTTGGCCGCAGGCAGATAGTGTGATGAATCAGAAACAGCAGTTTAGGAAATGGCCAGCAGGAATCGGCAAGTTTTCAAGAGGATTACTGACTATGTCTGACTCAAAGCAAAACTAAACGATCGGCAATCATATTTTACCTTGATTAGCTTTACTATCAATGATACACCCAGAATTCCACTTGCTTCGTCTCTTCGAATTCAAGCGCCATGTTGTACTCATTCGTCTTGACAAAACATGACACCTCGATCCATATGTATGGATGTTGTTATGGAATCAACATGATGTCACATGTTTGACCTGACGCATGAGTGTAAACTTACTTAAATTCACAGAAACGTTCCTTAGGACCTAAGGGTGTATTAGGGCCTTGAACCAAGGTCATAGATCAAATTCAAAGGTTAAGATCACAATAGACACCATTAGTAAATCATTGTCTGGGGCATACCTGATACATTCGCTGATTGTAACTCCTCCTCCTGTTGATGGATTTCAATATTTCACAGAAACGTTTCTCAGGACCTACAGTGTGTGTGTCATGACCTTGAACCTAGGTCAAAGGTCAAGATCACAATAAGCATCATGGTCAAAACCTTGTCCTTGGGCAAAAGTTATAACTCCTTTTCCTCTTGATGGATTTCAATAATATTTCACAGAATTTTTTCTGAGAGCCTAAGGGTGTTTCATGACCTTGAACCAAGGTCATGGGTCAAGGTCACAATAGACACCAATAATAAGACCTTGTCTGGGGCATAACTCCTCCACCTGCTGATGGATTTCAATAGTATTTCCCACAAATGTTCTTCAGGACCTACATGTACATTGTAAGGGTTTGTCATGACCGTGAACCGAGGTCTAAGACCAATGTCACAATAGACGCTTGACCTTGATCCAAGATAACTATTCAAAGAATATTGCTGCGGGAGGTATTTTCGTCCCGTTAGGGGCAAAGTCTAGTTTTGTTTGTTGTATGCTGGTAAAGTTATAATAATAGATGATGTAAAAGTATACTTCAATTTTTTTATAGTTCCTTGGTATTGCTCAAAGTGGAAAATACTCAACAGCTGCAGATGCAACATTTAACATAAAGGTTAGTAGAAATTTAATTCTGGCTTTCTTTGAAATATTTGTACCAGTTTCAAGTAATACCATAATATGAATCAAGGCAAAGCCTTCTTGTGCGAGTCGAGAGAAAATAAATATGATTAAAACCAAAAAAAAAAATCTTTCTTTTTAATTTTCTTGCATTTTACACTATGATGGTTTATCTTATCCTACAAGATTTTTGAAACTTTCTGTGAAAACAGAAATATTTGTTCTTTTGGCGGAGACTGGCAGATAAAATGGGGGGGGGGGGGGGGAGGGGGTCAGTAAGATTTACGGAAAACTACGTCTGATTTTGAAAACTTATATCAACGATCTAGTTTCATAGTTTCAAAGACCTCAGTAGACAGTGCTCAGCTAGAAGTCATCTTTGCTTGACCTGGTCAGACCAAGGATTTATAAACAGACCTGGTTAAAAACGGAATCAACCTAAGTTTATATACTTCCTACATTTGAATCAAGCCATTTTAATTTTGCAGCGACGGGACTAAAGTTTTTGAAAGCATAGTGTACATTCTTATTCAGCATATTTTCTCAATAAAGTATTTAAAGTGTATACGCGCTACTATAAGTGCAAGCTTCGCTCGTTATTATATATTCAGTCTTCATGAAAACCCCACTAGCCTGACACCCGAGTTCATTAGATATTTTGCGGAGCTAGCAAATACAATCAGCCTGTAGACTTTTGGCTAGTATTTCACTGAAGTTTTATTTTGATTGTGAAGAGTTCAAGACTGCATATTTTGCATAAAACTGAAATACTTTTCCATGACATTTTATTTATAAGATACATGTATAATACCTTCAATAAATCCATAATGAGTTTGAATGTGCCTTTGAGCTTGACTTTAATTGATAAAACTTTCCTCATTATTTTAGGAATGTGATCTACATAGGCTTGAGAAGGGACCTCCAGCTACAACAACATGTACACGAGAGGATGCCCTCAAATTCTACAGAGAAATGTCTATGATAAGAAGGATGGAGACCACGGCAGCTAACCTGTACAAATCCAAGCAAATCAGAGGATTCTGTCATCTCTACTCAGGACAGGTACATGTAATTGCAACACAGAATGAAGCATTCTTTTATGCTGGTAGTAAATTATAATGTGAGGATTTACTTTCTTGGGGTTCATGCAGTCCTTATGTCCTTCAGAAATTACTTTATGAGTGAGTTCTAGAGTTATCTTTCTTTGAAACCATTGCAATACCACAAAAGTTGGATTGTAAGTGAAAATAAAATTACCACATGAAATGACCCTGTGTGTTTTATCACACTTTCAGGAAGCATGCTGTGTTGGAATGGAGGCAGCAATAACTAAGGATGATTCTGTGATAACAGCCTATAGAGCTCATGGCTGGACTTATATCAGAGGTGTTAGTGTGTTGGGGGTACTAGCAGAGCTCACAGGTCAGTAAGATGGACAGTACATCAGCTCAAATTAATTGATTGATTATGAGAGTTTGCGAAAAAAGTAAATGGTTCAATGTTTGATTTACTATTCTATATTGTTGCTCCCATCAGGTAAATCGTCTGGTTGTGCAATAGGAAAAGGAGGATCTATGCACATGTACTGCAAAAACTTCTATGGAGGAAATGGTATAGTGGGAGCCCAGGTAAAGTATAGTACAATTCTTATTTACTCAAATGATGATATTTCTTGATCTTCATTTCTAATGTACATATACTTGAAAATTTGACTAAATTGAGTTTCTTAAAATAGGTACCCCTTGGAGCTGGTATAGCATTTGCAATAAAGTACCGTGGGGAGCCTAATGTATGCATAACATTGTACGGTGATGGTGCAGCTAACCAGGGTCAGGTGTTCGAGGCTTTCAACATGGCAAAGCTATGGAACCTACCATGTATATTTGTCTGTGAGAACAATGGATATGGTATGGGAACCAGTGCAGACAGAGCATCGGCATGTATAGATTATTATACCAGGGGAGATTATGTACCAGGAATGAGGGTAAGTATCACTGTGATTCAGTACAGTATACACCATAGAACTCTGAATTTGAATAATATATATAGTTCTCTCCTACAGTACTTTTATTATTACTTTGGGAAAGAGCTCATACATTTAGTTTAAAAAAAAGAATAACTTCTCAAAGTGATGCATTTTTAGAATACTCTGATTTTCCTTTGTCAGATGCTTACATGTCAGGGGTCTAGAATTCTCATTTCCTGTTGCCTGGGGCAAGTGAAAAGTTAGTTTGGGAATATGCAATAAAGGTGTTCACTTAACCATGAGCTAGTAGACCTGTCAAACGTTTTTTCCTCTTCAGTCAGATTTCTTTTGTTTTCTCCTAATTCTAAGACAGGGTTTTAATTTCTTTCGAAGAATTAAGCACTTTATTTGCTGAATATGCCACATTTCAATATGACCTTTAAAATAAGTCGCAGTATAAGAACATATTGTTTTTAATGGGCAAGTGATTTTTGGGGTCGGGCAAGGAAATTTTATGTCATGAGTTGCCCATTGCAAGTAGATTTTCAAAACATTTCTAGACCCCTGCATGTATGTTCTGTCAGTTCATAAAGCATCAATTCTCATCCAAGTTGTATTATTAATGTTATGATTATTGTACTGAATAGATATTATCATCTAAAGAATTAAATCTGAATAAGAATTATATTCAAATACTTTTAAAAATAATCTTCCATATCTTCTTTTACTTAAGGTTGATGGAATGGATGTGTTAGCTGTCAGAGAGGCCACTAAGTTTGCTAAGGATTACGTCCTTACTAATGGACCTATCTTACTAGAGACAGCCACTTACCGCTACCATGGACATAGTATGAGTGATCCTGGAACGAGGTTAATCTTACTTCTTTTACATTATAGACAAAAGATTTTTCCTATATTTACATTATGTAATACTGCTTCCATGGAACAAAAGAATAAAAAAGGTCTTTAAGTTTCCATTTGAATCTTCAAAAATTCTATTAGAATACTGTCTTACCATTGGTCATACATAATTTTTTAATTATCTCCATCTCCAACAAATACTCTCACTTACCAATAAGTATTACATGTAGGTGATTCAATGCTTTTAAGTGTAATATTGTAGACAATAGCTCATGTTTACCATAACACTCAATTTTGTCATTTTAGCTACCGCACCAGAGAAGAAATTCAACAGAAGAGGGAGAAGTTTGATCCCATTTCAACATTCAAACAGAAAATTGTCACAGCAAACTTAGTTACTGCAGATGAAATAAAGGTAAGTTGTAGGAATATATGTTCATCAGAGAATAGAGATATTTACTCTGCTCTTTGTATTCTCTCCAGTAATTTTGAGAGGAATCATCTTCAAATGTTGAGAAATTTAAAGGCCGACGAAGGACTATATAAGGGGACAGGTATAATTTCTGTCATTTCCTCAATACCGGCTAAAGGGTTAACATCTCTTATTTTAATTTCATTGGTCCGCTTTATCCCATTTTTCCCTCTCAATTTTTGATTGACAGCTTAAAACAGATGATACTGTGGTATCTCATTAGCATGATATGAATTACCCGTCGGTTTGTCTTTTATAACAGAAAATTGAAGCTGAAGTTCGAAAAGAAGTAGACGAGGCAGCAGAAAGAGCTAAGACGGACCCTGAGATTCCTCTGAAGGAACTGTATAACCAAATATATTACCAACCCCCGAAGGACTATCATGTTAGAGGCTGTGACATTACAATCCAAGCACCATCATCGTGAAACTCGTTCATTCTGACTCTTATTTATCAAATGAAAACTTCTGTAATAATGAATACATACATTTTTATAGGCAAATCTGTGATTAATGGAGAGAGCTTTTAACAACAATGGCATATTGTATGAAATTACAAAATCTATTTCAAGGGACTATCTCTATGCAGTAGTCTACTTCGGAAGACGTTGGACATACATGGAAAGACAATTGTCTGTTAAGTTTTAGTTGTGAATTTTGAGAGATTTTATTGAATAAGAATTGATAATCTTTGAAATTTGATTAATTCAATAAATAACATCGATATATTTATTTAAAATGAAATTGATAGACTTAGAGATTTTATGAAATGAAATGGTTAGATTTTATTAAATGAAATGGTTAGATTTTATTAAATGAAATCAATAGACTTAGATTTGATTGAATAAATTGATTAATGTAGATGAGGAAACAATCTCCTTTTACTTGTTGAGAATGTGTTATGAGTTTTTATTTATAACAAAATCAGGATGTATTCCTGTTACACATGTAGGTCTAGAAACGTTTTATGTGTTATACATGTATTTATTGATCATTGATGCAGAATGTTCAAGTACAATTTATTTTATACATATTGTACAACACCTATGTAGCTGCATCTTCACTCTTATACATGTACCACAGTGTTCACAAAGGTTTCACATACATGTATTTACAGGACGTTCGGTCAGTCCTGTGAAGCTCAAAACTTTACCAGACCAAATAATAACTTACCAGACCGAAAATTAGATGACGAAAAAAAGTGTGACTTACGTTCCGAAACCTTAAACGGGTAGTGGGTCTGGGAGAAGAGGTGAACCTTTGCAAACACTACATACCAGCATGGACAGACAGACTTCTTGATAATGATATACAAGTGTAGTGGACAAAGATGCATATCATACATGTATATTACATAAATATTAAATACACACAGTTTGATTTTTAAACTCAGATATAACATATACTTGTACACTAAATATGATACTTGCTTGATGTATATGTACATGTAGCAAAGATTTTTTTTCTCATACATGTATCTGACTTTGTTGAGTAAAGATGTAATGTTGTTAAAGAATTAAATAATTAAAAGAATTGGAGTTAATTATCATATGTAAATAATTTACATAAATTTACAAGACAGTGGTGTGATTGTCATTACATATGGACTCCTACCAGACTATAGGTTTCTTTGCTGTTCTTCTGTCTGTCCAAATTACTATGGATCTGAACTTAATTATTACTGTTTTAAGCAATTTGAACTTTTAAAACAACATAGCTGTTTTTAGAATATATTTTGAAAATATAGAATAAGTGGATGGAATGCAAAATTTGTGATTATTATCATCTTTTGTCCTTCTGTCTTTAACACCCTTATAGCAAACTTAGAAACAACGTAGTATAAATGTACTGTGCATACATAGATGTATTTTTGGTGAGAACTCTTCCACAAGTAGAAAAAGAGTTCTGATATCCTCAAAAGGGCCCTTCCTTTGGATATGATCAATATCTGCGAGAAGTTTCAGTAGTGTAGGTCAAACATTATTTTTGATATGGTGTCAAAGTGCTGCTTTTCATTTCAAATATGACCTTAACCTTTTGACCCCAAAATCAAAAGGGATCCAACTTTCATGTTGCCAAATCTATGTGTGAAGTTTCATCACTCTGTCATGAGTAACTTGAGTTATGATGCAGAATCAGTATTTTTTATACATCTCAAGTTGACCTCAAAACAGAAACCTCCTTCAGTTGTTGCTTTATTAGCAATATATGTAAGAAGTTTCATTACTGTACATTAAAAATCATAATTTGAGTTATGGTGTGGAAATGCTGTTAAATTCCACGTGTCAAACTTGTCTTTTGTCGTTTTGACCCCAAAATTAATAGGGATGGTTTTTACCCCAAAATCAATAGGGATCCTTCTTTCCCAATGAACAATCTGTATGAAGCTGCATCACTTTATGTCAGGAGGATTGGAGTAATAATAGTAATGCGGAAACGAAATTAGTTTCCAGGGACAGACAGACCGACATTGCGAACCCTGTATACCCCCCCCCCCCCCCATCTAACTTCGTCGGCTGGGGTATAATAAACACAGACACTAGACCGTATTTAGGCCAAATTCTGTCGTTTACTATTATATGAAGCATATCCGTAGGAGGTCCATACAATTCTCGTCTTCAAAACTTTATTATGGTCGACTTCCTGACGGCAAACTCGTAGATAATAGACAATGCACTTTCTTTTTTAACATTTTCAAAAGTTTTAATTTGAAAATGAAATAAAGACAACTCGCTTGACTTATATCTTGATGGGGTGGGGGGATGAATACTGATAAAAGTGGGTTAGTCGAGCAGGTAAAAAAAATAAAGCTTCCCAGAAATTTTCGATTTTCAGGTAGAATTTTAGCGTATGAATTCTTCTAAATCAAAATTTTTAAACCAAATAAAAATAACCATAATATCAAACGAACATAAAGTTGTCTATAATTCATGTCATATCATGTCTATCATTTATGAATTATGTTTGACTCTGTGGTTACTTTCTTCCCACAGCAAATCAGAATAGCAAATACGAAAATGAAATTTACATGATTCTGTTACGTTAACCTTTGATATTCAAAAGCATTTACAATTTTAAATTCTTATGTATTGCAAACAAAATCGGATTTATTTATATAGTTAATCTCGCTTCGAAAATCCGACTTTGATACAAAATACACTAAATTAATCACATACAAAGTAAACTTCCAGCGATAAACCTATTCGTTTTCTTCCACCCAAAAGGGGGACTTAAAGAGCTCGGGATAACATCGTAACGCCGAACAATGACGACAAACGGGCGTTAAACTGTGGAAAGATTAAGAGAGAGATTTTTTTCTTGCAGATCCTCCGATACACAAGTTGTCTATATAGGGACGATAAAAAGCTTGATCATTGTCTGGTGTAAAGCAGAGATAAGGTTCCAACACGGTTCTGTGATTAATTCATGTTCTCAGGAGATTAAAACATTTAAATTTATCAAGATCATGCTTACATAGTTTTTCGGTAGGTATATCTATATATATGTTATACTTTATTTCATTATTTTCAACAGCGGATAAATTGATTACAATGCACGTCGTTTATTTGCACGGTGTTGATATGGGAAATGGTTTAAGGATCTGTATTAGTATACAAAAGTACAAACACAGCCTAAGGAACGACTAGGAGGTTGTTAAATCTCGGAGCTCATGTATCATTTATCAAAGTGAATTACTTAGGCTTCCTGGACTGGGGAGATAATGGGTAAGTATTCTGTATAACTATAGATTTTTAAGGAAATCCGTACTTTCGAGAAAAAAAAATGAGAGGGATCATTTCCATATCTTGCCTCGATTTCTTAAATTGTCAAAACTTTCAAAACGAAATTGTTTGTATAACACCATAGGAATAGAATATAAGGATGAGGAAATATTCTACAATAAAAGTCCATAGTAACATTGTTAGCTCGCACTGAAAAAGAGAACAGCAAGGTACACGCGCACAAAGGCTCGTCGTTCAGTAAAGGTTCAGTATTGCACGAATTTTAACCTTAAAAAAGGTTTGGGAAGTTTTTGGCAAATCTTTCTAAAAAATTGAAAAAAAAAGATGAACATCTTTGACGACTCGAGGTTGGCGGGGGAGACCCTCAGACAACTTTCTAGGCCTACATTCACAATCTATCATATAAAATTACAATTTACATTCACATTGTAAAATCACATTATCATCCAATCTTTTCAACCACAATTTATGATTCTGAATTATATTGTTTTGGTGTGGTTATCCGGATTACAAGTTTACACACGAGGACACGCTAGGCGCTAAAAAATTTATAGTGAACCCCAAGGACATCGTAATTGCACAAACATGTAAACATAGATAACGGATACGAAAGTCAAGCAATGAAACTGAACAATGTCGGATGTCTACTCTTGGTGTTTTAACGAGTTTTCTTAAAAGCCGTTGCTACTGTTTAGATTGGTGTCTGCGTGATATACTATGTGTTTTGTTATGTTTGTCCTATCGCCTCTCTTGTGTTTTCTTAAACCCATATTCCCATTTCCAGCTTTTGGTTGTGTGTTTTGCAAACATGGCAAAAGAGTCTTGTTGGACATCACTTTCTTTCTCTTCAAACTATCAATTTGTGACCACTGCATCGTTTCAAAGTTTATCCCTTTTTCTTATTTTACAGTTTGAGCGACAATTAACAACATCAACGTCCATAATGCCCGTGATGTGGTCATGCCCCGGCCAGCCAAAGTGCAGGAAAATATATCTCTACGCTCAGGGACTCAAAGCGCACATTCAGTCCTGTAGGCATGCGCAAAGCAAAAGAGTCCGGAAGAGGAGAGCGGAAATGGAAACCATTCTGACCATCATACAATTTGTGGAGGACCGACAACGTGGAAATATTACTATACATCGCCGAGGTGTTCCAGATTTCCGACAACCAACGGTGACTTTACAACGTATATGACAGTCTGGTTGTTCTGTGAACTGTTCATTTTCCGGGCAGCGCTCTGCAAATATTTTGTTCATTTTTCTTTTCAATGTGAAGAACCTATAAATGCATCACTTTTATCACGATGTAGCCGAGTCGTCAGATTGTGAAATTGTAATATAACCACAATTTTTAAATGCACTAGACTATATACTATCATTGATCTTTCTCTTTTTGTCACTAGTTGAAAATAGGTATTGCAACCAAGCCCTATTATAAATGTCTCGTATTATTCCTCAGACCCATGCATCGAACTTTATTAATAAACATGAGAATAAATTTATTCAAAACACCTGTTTTAGTTGAAAAATTGATTTTCGTTCGACTTTTCATTTCTTTTTTGTACTTGCTGTATAAGCTATATCGTGATCAATCGAATTCACGTATGCGATGAACGGTATTGATTCCTCGTAAATCTTCGGAGAATTGTCAGATTTGCACTGGCAGATGAGAGATGATCTAATGTTGTTTTAGCTAACTTGAGCCATAGACTCAATCCGGCGTCCGTCTCTCTGTATTTTTTTTTCACATTTTAAACTTCTCCGTAAACATTATACAGAACTTCATGAAACCTCACAGAAAGCAACTACTCATGGTCCTCTACTAAGTTTGTGTTTTTAGAGCCGATCCGTCAATATACAAAGCTATCGAGGGCTTTGATTTGTAGACGCATTTTCAACTGTTCCTTCTCAACTGCTGCACAGGTAAAAGGCTAGAAGAACATTTATGCAACAAATAATGCAGAAACGCAGGATACTGCGTTCTAGAAATAGATTTCTACACTTATGGTATGAATCACCCCAAAACATTGATGTATCCGGTGATTGAACAAACTCGGAATCATATGTGTGTATAGAAAGTGGAGCACAGTTGGTTCCCATGGGAATTCGCACAATTTGTTGAAAATCGCTTATTTGCTTGCAACACCTGTCACTTCAGCCATGCAGAAAATGTCAAAACGGATAAATTTCGCAGTTATTCCATATGATTCCCTAAACTGCTATCATACGTTATATACATTTCTCAACTCATTAGATACGCTTGAGCATCTCTCATTTTTCCTAATTCTATGGTAACAAATGACGAAAATGGTAATAACATTTTCTGTCCGGGCGTTCATGAACTTTATAAAACCTTCCAGGATTTTTTAAAAAGAAATTGGTATATGTATATATATATGTTAAAATCTGGGCAATTAGTAAACAGTTATTATTCTTATATAGATATGCCCCAAGGTATGTATCTTTCGATCTAATTGTTGCATGATTAGACTTCTCGGGCGGTAGATCCTGAGCTCAGTTCAGTCGAGAGAGCACGAACCGTTTTTCGTATGCCGATTTTTAAAAACTGATATCGGTTTATAATTTTTATTTACCGAGGGACCTTAAATTTCACAGTCTCGTTTATGATGCAAGTAAACCTTACAATTAGAAGGTATTTTTGGACAACGACTGTGTGCATGTCGTTGAGACCTCTGTGAATTCGGATAAGTGGGAAGTTTGAGCGCACGTGATCTGGATAACCACATCATCTACTATGAATATAGCGGATGATCGTCCAAAGTCGGTCAGAGATGCAAATTCATTCCTTTTACGAGGGCTGATTGATAATTATGTGATGAGCCTCGTATTTAAGGATTTGAATTTTACATTTTGCATTATTTTTCTACATAATCTCCTTCATTATCTATACACTTTTGCAACCGGTATTTAGGTCATCAATACCATGCATGCACTTGTAAAGAACTCCTTATCTTGACTGTTCATAAAGCGATCCACTGCAAGAATGACGTCTTCATCGGACTGAAAGTGTGTGCCAGAAAATGCTGCTTTCAGTTTTGGGAATAGTTTGGAAATCTGATGGAGCAAGATCAGGTGCTCTTGAAAATCAAATTAAAGCCACATATTGTGAACAGGAGCATTGTCCTGATGAAACATGTGAGCTTTCCGAGGCGATTATTTTTTATGTTTCGGTGGCGCCATCTACATAGAATATATAGTACACAGTATATAAAATAATACATTATTTTATATACATATGTACTGTGTTTTTTATCGTGCATTAACATCGACGGCGGGTGCGGCTAGCCAACAGGGGATGCTTACTCCTCCCGGGCACCTGATCCCACCTCTAGCTTGCTAGGGGTCCGTCGATGCTCAACATAGTGCTCTATTGTGAGTGCTGTTGAGACTATCGTCAGGATCTTCTTTAACTCATTTGTGTCACACTTATGCCCTTTGCCGTGTGGAGCTCGTAAAAAAGTTCCCCGTGAGGGGTTTGACAGTAAGTGTTTTGAATATATTTCCCTTACATGGTCGCCATAGCACTTTCTATATAGACATAACGTCAGACAGTGCATTATTTTATATACTGTGTTTTTTATCGTGCATTAACATCGACGGCGGGTGCGGCTAGCCAACAGGGGATGCTTACTCCTCCCGGGCACCTGATCCCACCTCTAGCTTGCTAGGGGTCCGTCGATGCTCATCATAGTGCTCTATTGTGAGTGCTGTTGAGACTATCGTCAGGATCTTCTTTAACTCATAGAATTCCGTTTTAATCACAACCACACGTAAGCAATAAATGTGATATCCTTCCTCCACATGTGTTGTCATTCTTGATACAATGATATTTTGTTTTCTTTGTTGGAAGTTTTCTTTGTCTCCGACTGTTTGATGACGCGGTTATTTTTACGTGTTGTAAATTCTCAAAAAAAAAAAACAAAAAAAAAAAAAAAAAACCTGGTTGGACATTTCAAATGTCATGGATAACGGCATCCTCGGTTCCTGAGGCTATTTGCGCTTTGGCTGAATTAAATATTCAGTCAAAGCGCAAATAGCCAGGGGAACCGAGGATGGGATAACGAGGATTTCAGAAAAATAATGACGATTATTATTTGCGCCATGTGTAATATAAATACAGTTGTTTTGCATAACCGTAACAAAGTTGTGGCACATAATGTTGCTTCTAAATATTTTGGACATTATACATATTACCTCCAGTATGCCCACATGTGCAAAGAAAGATAACTCTAAATAATAAATCTGAAATTTTTGACGATTTTAAGATCACATGAATTTGTTGAAAGCAAAATTAATTACTACATCTAGTAGACTTTCTCTTTACATTTTTTCTTTGAAATCAAACCATATCCTGGCACTTTAGAACAAAATGGAATTCGTCTCGCATAGCGTCTTTTCTAATTGGACAAGAACAGGATAGCCTAAGTTCTGCAATTACAAGTAATCAAGCTATAGTTTTTTTTCATCGACAGCCTCATTATCCATATGACACCAGAGCGGAATAGATTTACATGTGTAATTTTGAAAGAAAAGATGATCTACTTTATTAAACATAAGTAATATACATTTTCTACAATTACAGACTTTAAATACTATGTAACTATCAATTATTCCATTTCTAATGACATCTTAATTATACCTTGACATACTCTTCGCAACAGGAAAAATTACACGTCCTTGATATATCTGACCGAAATCCTTCAGAAATGTTACATTGTGCGTCAGCATGGGCGGATCTAGATTTTTTTCCGGAGGGGGGGGGGGTCCGGGTCGTAAAAGAATGTGTGTGTGTGGGGGGGGGGGGGGTGTCCAGCATATTGTTTTTCAGAAAATTGCATGTAAAAGGGGGTTCCCCTTCTGTTTATATCCGCACTTGTCCAGTCATTTCTGGATTCAGACTATGATCATGCCGAGATGTAGAAAAAGGGGGAGGAAAAATCCCCTTTCATGACATGCTAAAAATTCATTCAATTTAACGTGTAACTTTTTTCTTCAAAATCCTCGTCGATCCTTTGGAGAGGAAAAGATCCAGATCCGGGCGCAAGGAAACTAACAGTCCAGAATCTAGTCAATCTACTTATTTTGTTTTCTCTGTTGCGAGTACAACACAAAGACGACAATGTATTGGTTCAGTAATTTTATTATCAAAAATATTTTATAAAACATGTTATATAATAATATAGAAACTACCTGCAAATCTAACAATTAAAAATCACATTGCGTATAAAAGATCAAATTTATATAACGATTTGCATGTAAAAATTAGGTGACAATGTCTACATGTACTAGTATAACTTACGACTAGTTGAAAAAAAAACTTCCTAAAATGTTATTTTCTAACTCATGTCTCAAATGAAAAGTTCCAATAAATTTGTACGTATTCCGGTTAGAAACTTATATGATTTTCTTGAATTATCAAAAGTGGTTAGATGACCTACCTTGGACTTACTGATTAAATCAACATATATAAGCATGATAAGGAAAAATGCAAGTCCGAAAAGTCCAGAATATCACGTCAAATTATATAGAAACATCCATTGCACCAAATTTTATGGCACTAGTATAAAACTAAATAATGTAATAATAAAATGAAATCAGAAAATTATTGAAACTAGTTTTTTCTCGACTACAATATATACTGTCTTGTGATATGAGCTCGATGCGTAAATTAGCGGCACTTGTTTATGTCATGATATATACAATTTCTGTACAAATTTTGATGTACATTACTCACCTTGCATTTGGCCCTCTTGGAATGATCATTTCTGTAGTAATTATATACAATATGTACATAAATATATTTACATTTACATATGTTCATATATACAAGGTCGATTGAAAGTTCTGAACCAAAAAAAGATACCAGATTTGATGTAAAACGCATGTCTGTGCATTCAAATGATTTTTTTTCTTTCAAATCACGCGCACCACGATTTTGTTGCGGATTTATAGCACTCGTACAATGATATCAAATTATGAGAAATAATACAGATGCATCCATATATCAAAGAAGTTAAAGAAAATAGGTGAGATATGACGATGATATAATGATGATAATGACGATGATATAATGATAATGACGATGATGATAATTATGCATATATATTTTGCTAGTGTTTGTTCCACATATAGAGAAGCAATGACGTAAGCACCGTGAGTACCCAACTTCCGGTCAGAGACGCCGCTCCGGCTATCCTACATCTCAGCGTCTCGTACCTACAATGACAAAAATTATACATTTCAACTGTCTCAATATTTCAACCGAAGTTCATTCTTTACACGTGCCATTTTTAAAAATTAAAATTGACCAATGAGGAAGTTCTATATACTGTACCTGTTCGGATTTCCCGCCATCATCTTTGCGTACTCTATTTCCATCATCTGACCATCAAAGAAGAATCCGAGGTCATTGAAGGGATATTCGTATCCTTGTCTACATTCGCACTTGTATCCTCCCGTTTGGAATCGGTTTGTGGGGATCTGAATGGGGAGGGGCACGCACTGCAACGAGGAAAGCAACAGTTACTTAAATTCTAAGTTTAGACCAATATTTAATAGAGATGTAAAAGCCCGAGTGAATTTTAACTAATACGCACAACCAAATCTCGTCAAAATTACTGACACTAGTATTATATCATGTGCATGCTAATACCGGTAGTAAGATAGTGCGGAACTGACAACCCCCTCCCCCTTTGCGATTTCGTCCTACGCAATTTACCGGTAAGATTTTTTAAAAATGATTTTTAAATCGAATTTCGTTTACCTTCTCTATATCAATAGAATGAGATATCAAGCAAAATAATAGTACAATGAAAGAATAGAAAGAAAACGTATTTATAAATTACTAGTAGGACATGAAAAGCAGCTGAGGATAGAGAGAAAGCTTGTATTAGTAAATGGTTACAACCGTCACCATGCTGTTACGTCATGTGATCATTGTTGACACCAGAGAACAACCACTATAAATGTCACGTGATTATTCCGCCAGTGCCAAGAACGATCTACAAGACACGTGGATCTCTGTAAAGCAGCATCCCTTCCTGTTGACGGCATAAATGTAGCGCAGAAAGACATAATTATAAAACTGTAGCACAGAAGGCCATGACGGGAATCTGTAGTCCAGAAACATAACAGTAAGACAGTTGTACAGAAAGACATAACAGTACAACAGAAGGAAGAAAGATAACAGTAAGACCGTAGTGCAGAAAGACATGAAGGCAAATTTGTTGCACAGAAAGACTTTACGTAAGACAGTAACACAGAAAACTTCATTGCAAGCTTTATAAGACACATAAAAGCCCCAAAACTTAGGGGAGCAACTTACATATTGTGACTTGTAGTGACACCTAGCGGTATTTTTGAATGCGTTGGCAACAGAGAAATCACCAGGACATTGATTTATCTCTAGGTAGTCTAACTTCACGTCCACTGTAATCACACCACTGAAATCATAAAAGAGAAAATATATTTAGACTATTATTATTGTTATTTCATTAAATATAGAAATCTTAGTAAAAACTGAACATTACTTTTACACTGATTTGTAAAATACATGTATATTCAAGCAATACGTACTGGAATTCAAGCCTCGTCTTGAGATCGTTCGTACCAAAGAAAGGAACCACATAGGTCACCACCCAATCGTCTATCCACTCGTTCTCGGCAACGTAAGTGTCGTACTTCCTGTTCCGGCATTTGAATTCCGGACGGAGCCATTCTCCATGTTCGTATTTAGGAGCGTAGTATCTGAGGGGATAGTGTTCCCATCTAACCAAGCTGGTCCCGTTAGGATCTGAACGAATCATGGGTTTCGCCGTATACTGCTTCAGGGCCATAAAATTAGTCTGCCATCTCGCCTTCATGTTTCGGTACCAACTTTCATCAGTGTAGTAGTTCTTCATTCCAGCAAAATCCATAGATTTGAAGGTATCGAGTCCGTCACCGGTGGTCGTAATACGCCAAGCGTACGGACCGAAAAACTCTCGGGTGATACCCTTGACATATCTGGGATCTGTATTGTTTTCCGGCGGAGACATCCGGAACTTATAACGATCGAAGAATACTCCACTGCCGACGATTTTGTAATTACTCATCACGTTGGCCAACACCTCTCCAAATATATGGGTCTCGTTCAGCCTCTTGTCACCCTTCATGCTGCCAAATTCCTCATACTCATCGACATTCTGCAGAAAGTCGCATAAGAAATGGGCCAATCTCAGCGCTGTTCGGCCTTCAGCTTCGAATGCTTTCTCCATGTTGTAACCAGCATCCCCTGGTAAAAATAATTCAAAGTCTGGTTTCTGGCGACAGTTCCCTTTGTTCGTATTTTCCTTTCTTTGCAGAATCCTCTGCATACGATCGTACATGCCCTGGTCGAACAATTCGCGCTTATGCCGCATGTGTTTCATTTCCCCTTGGAAACGAGGGTAGAAGGTCCTTCTTTTCAGCCGATTCTTCATAGTGGTGGAGTCCACAGCCCGCTTGGCAACAAGTTTGTGGGTCATCTTGAGTGGCTTTACTTTCGACATGACACTTCGTTTTGCCCTGAGTCGGATCCTAGGACTTTCTTTCTCTGTAAGCACTGATCCCAGGAATTTGTCCTTGTTTGTATACGGGTCCACTGACCTCCTCTTCCTTCGTTCTACGTATGTTGGCATCTCGTTTGGAATTACAAGACGTTCTGCACAAAAGATGATTAACATGTTGTTGAGGAGTAGTGATGGAACATCAGAATATTTTCATAATCGGTCATTGGTTAATACATAAAACTTCTGAAGCTTTTGAACATTGATGAAAACTTCTGAAAATAAGTAATACATTAAATACTATACAAAATTTTGTTACTTACGTTCGACACTGAGGCAATCGAAGGAGGCCTGGTATTCGGTATCAGTAGCTTGTTCAATCTCCATACCCAGGAAAGGTCCGTCATGCCACCATGGGTAGTAATACCCAGGCTTACACACGCACTGGTACCCGCCTCTCTGGAAACCATATCCGTGCAATACTTCACACTGAAAGGCAACATTATACAGGACATTGTCACTTTTTTCTTGACGCAACAGCACAATTTACAGTTCCAACATGTACAATGTATGAAAATAAATTACTTTCGATCTAACATGGACATAATATCGAAGCTTGGGGGGAACTGTAAACTGGCTATTCGTAAGATCTGTAGATGGATTTCCTTTACAATAATTTCTCATGCGGTGAATAATTCATCGGGAAGTTTATTGCTTT
Source organism: Pinctada fucata (assembly GCA_028142955.1). Taxonomy (NCBI): domain Eukaryota; kingdom Metazoa; phylum Mollusca; class Bivalvia; order Pterioida; family Pteriidae; genus Pinctada; species Pinctada fucata. The sequence continues at coordinate 49,293,129 of AP027104.1, read as the reverse complement.
AAATCTGTGATAAATAATTGATTTTGGACTTTCAAGCTAACCACACAAGATCTTTCTAAATGGCCGGCGGTATAGTTTCCTTTTGGGTTTAATGGGGATGAATTATTAAAGCCCAGGTTGTGACAAACATTTACCGACATCAGCTTAATAGGCCAGCGTCATGCCATGACAACAGACTTTATTGATACAATTTTCACAGTTCGAAGTACAATTTGCATGTATGGTACGGTAAAAATGTCTATATACATGTATATGGGTGTTCATTAAAAATCTCGTTACCTCCGAAATGACCTACCTACTTGTATTTGAAAATTTCAATCATTTCTCCATTCATTTCTAGAATAAATTACGAATATCTGTACTTGAAAAGAAAAGTTGCATATATATTTGCATAATTTTATAGACCACATACGCTAGCCAGTGGCCTTGGTCCAAACCTGTTCTCATCCGTACATTTAAAAAAAACTTTGGACAACTCTCAATTTTGAAAATAATTTCAAAATGAAATTGAAACAAAGAACATCACCATAGTTCGAGTATGACTTGCGAGATTTCAGGACATACAAGTCCATTTTTTTCTCCACCAGTTA